>JBBGZY010001061.1:0-135555 GCA_037952925.1 Lithobates clamitans | reverse complement strand
GAAATTGAAAGATTCGGAAATTCCGTAACTAAACGAATTGCACATGTCTAATTAATACTAATGCCATGTATCCTAGACAAAGTGCTTGTTCAGCCCCATTTTATTTTTTTTTAGGTCTTGTATTAAACAGCGTGAAGTTATCATTGTTTTTGGAATATACTGACACCAAGTGGCAGATGTAGACCGCTGCAACATGTTTGCTTATGTGATTTGGTAACTCCCTCTGTCCTCCCCCATGTTCCTTCAAGCAACGTTAGCTATTCCAGTGAAAGGGCTTAGGAAAGCACATGGGGCTTGATTTACTAAAACTGGAGAGCGCAAAATCTGGTGCAACTCTGTATAGAAACCAATCAGCTTCCAGGGTTTTACAGTGGAACCTCGGATTACGAGCATAATTCCGTTCCAGGAGAATGCTTGTAATCCAAAGCACTCGCATATCAAAGCGAGTTTCCCCATAGAAGTCAATGGAAACGAAGATAATTCGTTCCGCATTGACTTCTATTACGAGCCTTATTGAAGAGTTAAGCTGCCTGTGGTTGGTGCCAAGTCAGCAGGTGCCCGTACTGTCCAGACCGACTTGGTCAATGCATAAAGCAGCAATTGAAACAGAACATTTTTTTTTTTTTTACATCCACTCTTTGTTCATTGAGCTCTGCCCAAATTAAAAAAAAAAAAAAAAAAGCCCCAGGCACTTCGATAGTCTTATTTTATTGTTGACATTAGCATATTCACAAATTCTTCACCAACAATAAACAAGCTTTAAAACAAGCCCTCAATGACCTCTGTAGCTGCAGGCACTGTGGAGCAATTCATCCTCAAAGTCAACCAGATTGTTCTCTCCGAAGCTCAGCTCCCTCCTCCTCACTCCTTTCTCAAATTTCCTACCCCAGAAATATCCCTAAAATATTTTTCAGGTCTTGAAGAACCCTTATTAGAAAGGAATTCATAGGAGGAATGCCACCTTACACTGGTGTTCAGAATGTCACAGCTAATAAGATACAGTGAGGGAAAAAGTATTTGACCCCGCTGCTGATTTTGTACATTTGCCCCACTGACAAAGAAACGATCAGTCTATAATTTTAATGGAGATATAAAGTGTAGCGCTACACTTTATATCTCCATTTGTACTACAATTAGTCTAATTGTTGTGTTGGCTGCTTATTTTTTTTCTATAGGTTGGCGCGGTATTTCCCATATTCCTATCATTTGAATGGTCGGTTTATTAGAACAGTGAGAGACAGAATAACAACAAGAATATCCAGAAAATTGCATTTCAAAAAAAGTTATCAATTGATTTGTATTTTAATGAGTGAAATCAGCAAGATTTCTGGCTCCCAGGTGTCTTCTATACAGGTAACGAGCTGAGATTAGGAGCACTCTCTTAAAGAGAGTGCTCCTAATCTCAGCTTGTTACCTGTATAAAAGACACCTGTCCACAGAAGCAATCAATCAGATTCCAATCTCCCCACCATGACCAAAGAGCTGTCCAAGGAGGTCGTGGACAAGATTGTAGACCTACACAAGGCTGGAATGGGTCTACAAGCCCATCGCCAAGCAGCTTGGTGAGAGGGTGACAACAGTTGGTGCGATTATTCGCTAATGGAAGAAACACAAAATAACGGTCATCTCCCTCGGTCTGGGGCTCCATGAAAGGTCTCACCTCGTGGAGTTTCAATGATCATGAGAACGGTGAGGGATCGGTCCAGAACTACACGGGAGAATCTTGTCAATGATCTCAAGGCAGATGGGACCATAGTCACCAAGAAAACAATTGGTAACACACTACACCGTGAAGAACTAAAATCCTGCAGCCCCCGCAAGGTCCCCCTGCTCAAGAAACCACATGTACAGGACCGTCTGAGGTCTGCTAATGAACATCTGAATGCTTCAGAGAAGAACAGGATGAAAGTGTTGTGGTCAGATGAGACCAAAATCGAGCTCTTTGGCATCAACTCAACTCACCGTGTTTGGAGGCGGAGGAATACTGCCTATGACCCCAAGAACACCATCCCCACCGTCATACATGGAGGTGGAAACATTATGCTTTGGGGGTGTTTTTTTGCTAAGGGGACAGGACAACTTCACTGTAACAAAGGGACGATGGACGGGGCCATGTACCATCAAATCTTGGGCGAGAACCTCCTTCCCTCAAGCCAGGGCATTGAAAATGGGTTGTGGATGGGTCTTCCAGCATGACAATGACCAAAACACGGCCAAGGCAACAAAGGAGGAGAAGCACATTAAGGTCCTGGAGTGGCCTAGCCAGTCTCCAGGCCTAAAGCCCATAGAAAATATGTGGAGGGAGCTGAAGGTTCGAGTCATCAAACGTCAGCCTCGAGACCTTAATGATTTGGAGAGGATCTTCAAAGAGGACAAAATCCCTCCTGAGATGTGTGCAAACCTGGTGGCCAACTACAAGAAACGTCTGACCTCTGTGATTGCCAACAAGGGTTTTGCCACCAAAGTACTAAGTCATGTTTTGTGAAGGGGTCAAATACTTATTTCACTCATTAAATTGCAAATCAAGTTATAACTTTTTTGAAATGCAATTTTCTGGATATTTTTGTTGTTATTCTGTCTCCCACTGTTAAAATAAACCGACCAATAAAATTATAGACTGATCCTTTCCTTATCAGTGGGCAAACGTACAAAATTAGCAGGGGATCAAATACTTTTTTCCCCTCACTGTAAATGGTGTCATGTTGCTGGCTTTGGCACGTGGAGTTGGTCCCGGTACTATGCAGGCACCACCAAATGGGAGGTCAATCAGCTACAGCTCAAGGAACCCCCTAGACACCACTGGAGGAATGGCTGTATTACTAATTAGAAGAGTGGAAGGCTGCTCAGTCACTGCTGGCAATGATAAGCTTCTCAGTCACTGCTGGGAGGGGGAGAGGGTAAGTTGAGCTGTTCAGATAATAAACCAAATTACTTTAGTTTTTCTGCTGCAAACTTTAAGGATTATTTGTTCCACAGTGCTTGCAGCTACAGAGAGCGTTGAAGACTTGTTTTAAAATGATTTTACTGCCGGGTAAAGTATTTGCAGATGCTTCAATGTTCATAGCCTGGCAAAATGCAAAGCACTCTGTAACTTGGATGAGGTGGAGATCATGACATCACTACGCCTCCTCTCCACCTTGTCCAATCAGAAGACCCTTTGCGTTCACTGAGAAAAATGCAAGGCGTTCTCTGAGTGCAAAAGGGAAGTTGCACGGCATGACCAAGACCACGGCCAATAATGCAGTAACTCGGGCCTACAACTTACACAGGGGGTGATCAGGTATCACATATACATACTTACACCGTGCCAAGCTGGCCCAATGTAATTATGCAAAATATGTCATCCGCGAAGTTCTGCTTTTAAGAGAAACAGGATACGACGACGTACTTTGCCATATCTCTTGCCAGCTGCATGAAGCGTTCTCCATCGGACGGAGACCAACAGATTCAAGATCCGACGGTATCCATCCATGGCCAGTTTGTGTTCTCCCACCTGCTCATAAAGGCTCGATCGTTCCCACAAGTAACGGACGTTTGTAGGGTTGTACTTCAGCGCTGTAAAACACAACATCAAATTATTCTACATTACAATATCTAGATAACAAAATGACCTCATGTGCTTGTCTATGGATAGCATGGATACAACGTAACGACATGTATAAACAGGCATCAAACTGGATGGATATATATAGATATATATAGATATATCTCTCTCTCTCTCTCTCTCTCTCTCTCTCTATATAGACTATATATATATATAGATATATATATATATATATATATAGATATATATATATATATATAGATAGATAGATAGATAAGATAGATAGATAGATAGATAGATAGATAGATAGATATATATATATATATATATATATATATATATAAATTATATACACAAATAACATATTAAATATATATAAAAATAAAAGTATATAATAAAACATATTATTAAGTATAAATTTATACTAAAACTTTAATTAAAAAAATTATATATATATATACTAAACTGTAATAATAAAGAATTTATATACATATATTTATAATATACTTATAATATACTTTATATAGAATAAATATTCATAAAAAGATATTAAAGCAAATTAAGGTGAGAACAGCAATGTACTCACCTAAAGGGCTCCTACTGGCAGCATTATCTAGGAAGAATAAGTTGCCATTCCATTCTATTTTCAATTGAGGGCTTAGATATATTTCAACAGTTCTCTGATACGTGCTTTGTAAGCCTAGCTACAAGGTTGGACAGGGCACCCCACCCTCTACGGCTGTCCAAAAACGTAGCTAGCAAAGAGATGGCTCCGCATGTCTTGGCTCCAAGCATCGGCATAAGAAATGCTAACATGCCCCTCTCTGCATTCAGCTTACTGCCGCTTGCCTTGGGCACCGACTATTAATGCAGGCATTCCCTTGCTACCTAGGTAGTTTGAATGGCAAGGGGGATGGATTGTTGGGATTGGGCGTGCAACTGCCACGTTCCACGGCCATCTGAAAACGAAGTTTGCCAAGCACTTGCCTGAGACAAGCATCAGCATAAGGAATGCTGACAAGCCCCCCTCTGCATTCCTCTTGCTGCTACTTGTTTTGGGCACCAGCTATTATTGCAGCCGTCACCTTGCTACTGACACTGTTGAATGGCCAGGGATGGTTGGGGCTGGAAATGCCACCACAACCCTCCACAGCCATCCAAAAATGCAGTTAGCAAGGAGATGGCTGAATTTGCTGGCATGCCCTCCCCCCCCCCCCCCTTGCATTGCCACCACTTTTCTTGGGCACCTACTATTGATGTTGTCATCCCCTTGCTACCAATGTTGTCAGTTGACCCACCCTCTACAGCCACTTGAAAACATGTTTAGCAAGGGAATGGCTGCTTGCCCCCCCCCCCCCCCCCCCATGCATTCCACTCCTCCTTGCTACCTATGAATAGCCCGGGGGGGGGGGGGGGGGGGGGAATTAGTTGGGCGCTCTGTCCAGCTTCGCAACCAGCCTTACAAAGAACGTAGAAACATGGGACAAAGTACTACATGAGTGTTGCACCCAGGGGGACAGAACACTGAAAAAAATTAAGAGTTCTTCTTTAACTTCAAACCACATAAAAAAAACAAGGACGAGGATGAATCAAAGCCACCATTATTTTTTTACCTTTGGAGTAGCAAAAGATGGCTTGCTTGATGTTATCCTGTTCCAAGGACATCTCAGCCAGTCTCACCCACTCTTCCGTATCACTGGGGTTCAGATGGGCAGCGATCAGCTCAAACTGCAGAGACTTCTCCATGTCCCCCTGGTCCTCATAGATCATTGCCAGAGTAGAGAAAGGCTCATAGGCCAGAGGAGCTAAAATGAAAAGCAAAAAAGGTTGACACGTAAGCCCAAAAACACATCAATGAAAATTTACTGGATCTTCAAGAGTGGATATTGTCTAGCCAGTTCCATGGTTCGTGCGTCAAGTGCAAGTAATTCAACGTATGTCTGGAAGGAACCTACTCATAGAGATATGTCCTACGGTACAATGACAGATTTGTTTATAAAAGTGGATTTGTCCAACAAGAGTTCTGTGACGTTCCTGCATTCCAGCACCAGGTCTCCTCTCCGGTGTGTGGCCACTTCCAAGTATCACCTGGAGCACCAGCCTTGTAGACATTCACGGGGGAGCTCTTCTAATTGGTGCCGGCTTTAAAATGTGAAGCGGTGTGTGCCTCGATGTTCAAGTAATGCAACACTATGCCTAAGCCGGCCCCCTGCAGAAGTATCTTCTGTGTCTCCAGTGTCACCTTGTGACTGCAGAGCACCTTGAGCTTCCAGTGTCACCACATTACCCCTGTGACTCTAGAGCACCCTGATCATCCAGTGTCACCCCATTACCCCTGTGACTCTAGAGCACCCTGAGACTCCAGTGTCGCCTGTAACTCCAGAGCACTCCAAGCATCCAGTGTCACCCTATGACCTCTGTAACTCTAGAGCACCCTGATCATCCTGTGTCACCCTATTACCTCTGTGGCTCTAGAGCACCCTGATCATCCAGAGTCACCACATGACTCCTGTAACTCCAGAGCACCCTGATCATCCAGTGTCACCACATGACCCCTGTAACTCCAGAGCACCCTGATCATCCAGTGTCACTACATGACCCCTGTAACTCCAGAGTACGCTGATCATCCAGTGTCACCCCATTACCCCTGTGACTCTAGAGCACCCTGAGCATCCAGTGTCACCTGTAACTCCAGAGCACTCCAAGCATCCAGTGTCACCCTATGACCTCTGTGGCTCTAGAGCACCCTGATCATTCAGTGTCACCACATGACCCCTGTAACTCCAGAGCACGCTGATCATCCAGTGTCACTACATGACCCCTTTAACTCCAGAGCACGCTGATCATCCAGTGTCACCCCATTACCCCTGTGACTCTAAAGCACCCTGAGAATCTAGTGTCACTTGTAACTCCAGAGCACTCCAAGCATCCAGTGTCACCCTATGACCTCTGTGGCTCTAGAGCACCCTGATCATCCAGTGTCACCCCATGACCTCTGTGACTCTAGAGCACCCTGATCATTCAGTGTCACCACATGACCCCTGTAACTCCAGAGCACCTGGATCATCTAGTGTCACCCTATTACCCCTGTGACTATAGAGCACCCTGAGCATCCAGTGTCACCTGTAACTCCAGAGCACTCCAAGCATCCAGTGTCACCCTATGACCTCTGTGGCTCTAGGGCACCCTGATCATCCAGTGTCACCACATGACCCATGACTCCAGAGCACCCTGATCATTCAGTGTCACCATATGACCCCTGTAACTCCAGAGCACCCTGATCATCCAGTGTCACCACATGACCCCTGTAACTCTAGAGCACCCTGTGCATCCAGTGTCACCTGTAACTCCAGAGCACTCCAAGCATCCAGTGTCACCCTATGACCTTTATGGCTCTAGAGCACCCTGATCATCCAGAGTCACCTGTAACTCCAGAGCACCCTGAGCATCCAGTGTTACACCATGACCTCTGACTCCAGTGCACCCTGAACCTCCTGTGACACTCTGACCCCTGTGACTCCAGAGCACCCGGAGAATCCAGTGTCACCTGTGACCCCTGCGACTCCAGTGCACCAATAGCATCCTGCGTTACTCCATTACCCCTGTGACTCCAAAGCACAGAGAGGATCCAATGTCACTCTGTGACCTCTGACTCCAGAGCACCCTGAGCATCCAATATCACCCCATTACTCCTGTGACTTCAAAGCACCCTGAGAAACCAGTGTCACCTGTAAACCTGGTGTACTATGAGCATGCATCACCCCATTACTCCTGTAACTCCAGTGGCATTCCAGTGAGCCATGAGCAACTTGTGTCACTCTGTGACCCCTGTGACACCAGAGAACCCTCAGCATCCAACATCATCTCTTTACCCTGCGACTCCAGGGAACCCTGAGAATCCAGTGTCACCTGTGATCCCTGTGACTCCAGTGCACCCAAAGCATCCTGTATTACCCCATTACCCCTATGACTCCATAGAACCCATGAGCATGCATTGTCACCCCATTACTCCCATGACTCTAGTGCTCCCTGAGCATCCAGTGTCATACCCATTACTCCTGGGACTCCAGAGCACATAATGTCACCCCATTACCCCTATGACTCCAGTGCACCCTGAGTATCCAATGTCACCTGTGACCCCTGGCATTCCAGCACACCCTGAACATTTTGTGTCACTCTGAATCTTGTGACTTCGAGCACCCTGAGCATCTAGTGTTCCCCAATGACCCCTTTAATCCCTTAGCATCCCGTGTCACTTAGTGACCCATGTGACTCTAGTGTGCCCCCGTGTCCCCTTATTGCACTCTGTGTTATACTGTTATAGAGTAAACGTTGTGGTACAAAGATGAAGTAACTATAAGGTTCAGCAAAGTAACAATGTATACACGTGTACAAGGATGAGTTCCTGTTGCTCCTTATATCAGAACATGTAAGGATGACGCACATGTATGTGACGTGAGATGGACTGTCAATTGCCACCAGAAGGCACCATCCCGAGGTGTCACAGATTTTTATTTTCAGTATACACTATATTACCAAAAGTATTGGGACGTCTGCCTTTACACGCAGAGGCCAGTCAAGTTCCACCACCCCAAACTCGCTCATCCATGTCTTTATGGACTTTGCTTTGTGTCCTGGTGTGCAGTCATGTTGGAACAGGAAGGGGCCTTCCCCAAACTGTTCCCACAAAGTCCAAAATTTCTTGGTATGCTGATGCCTTAGGAGTTCCCTTCACTGACCTCAACCCGGTAGAACACCTTTAGGATGAATTAAAGTAGAGACTGCGAGCCAGGCCTTCTTGTCCAACATCACTGCCTGACCTCACAAATGCGCTTATGGAAGAATGATCAAACGTTCCCAAAGACACACTCCTAAACCTTGTGGACGGCCTTCCCAGAAGAGTTGAAGCTGTTACAGCTGCAAAGGGTGGGCCAACTCAATATTGAACCCTACGGACTAAGACTGGGATTCCATTAAAGCTCATGTGCGTGTTAAAGGCAGGCGTCCCAATACTTTTGGTAACATAGTGTATTGAGTGTTGTGGTGGTGGGGCGGTCAGGAAAGTGTGTTGCTTGTGCATTGAGGAGGGATAGTAAAGAAAGAGTCGTATTTGCAGCCGTTGGATTGCGTTTTCAGAAGATCTTTACTAACAACGTAATGCACCTTCTATAAAAACATTTCAACATTTGATCCTCGATGCAATCAGTACAACCTCAAAAACACACCACAAAAAGTTCCTTAAGCTCTTTTACACAATTATGTGGTTTATCCGTCGTTCCTTCTTATAGCTACCGAAACAAAGATTTACATTGAAGCTGTCAGACCTAAATACCGGGAGTGCATACCTTGTCTAATGATTTCCATACACATCATAATGGCTTCCTCCCGCTCACCCCGAGCAAAGCGGATGTTGGCCTCTCCCATGAGGCCCCTGAGAGCTCTCGGCAGTTTGCTGCGTGGCCTTTTAGCCTAATGCAAGAGAAGTAAAAAGGTAACTGTCGTTAAAACGAACAAACGCATCAATGTTTCATGCAGACATCATCAGGGGCCAGTTTAAAGCTGAACTTTGAGGTTTTTGTAAAAAAATATGCTTGCAGTACAAGCAATACAAGAAATACACTTTATTTACCCAACCAATGAGATATGCAAAAAGGGAGAACCACACAGATGATGTAGTCCAGGCACAATATTAGATTAAATTAAATATTAATATTAAATTAAAATTATTCATATTAGCAGTAGCCATAAAAACAGCCAATACATTTCATGGACTCTAATGCCGTGTACACACGAGCGGACTTTTCGGCATCAAAGGTCCGACGGAACGAATCCGTCGGACATTCCGATCGTGTGTGGGCTTCATTGGACCTTTCCTGTCGAAAAATCTGACGGACTTTAGAAATAGAACATGTTTCAAATCTTTCCGACGGACTCGAATCCTATTGTAAAATCCATTCGTCTGTATGCTAGTCCGACGGACCAAAAACGGCGCAAGGGCAGCTATTGGCTACTGGCTATGAACTTCCTTATTCTAGTCCGGTCGTACGTCATCACGTTCAAATCAGTCAGACTTTGGTGTGATCGTGTGTGGGCAAGACCGTTTTGTCGGAACTCCATCGTAAAGTCCTTCAGGGTTGAGCCCGACGTAAAGTCCGGTCGTGTGTACACAGCATAAGAGGCACCTTTATCAGGGCTTTAGGACTTGTTTTGATGGGTTTCAGGATCTGCGCTTGAAGGGCTTCAGGATCTGCGCTTGAAGGGCTTCAGGATCTGCGCTTGAAGGGCTTCAGGATCTGCGCTTGAAGGGCTTCAGGATCTGCGCTTGAAGGGCTTCAGGACCTGCGCTTGAAGGCCTTCAGGACCTGCGCTTGAAGGCCTTCAGGACCTGCGCTTGAAGGCCTTCAGGATCTGCGCTTGAAGGCCTTCAGGATCTGCGCTTGAAGGCCTTCAGGATCTGCGCTTGAAGGCCTTCAGGATCTGCGCTTGAAGGCCTTCAGGATCTGCGCTTGAAGGCCTTCAGGATCTGCGCTTGAAGGCCTTCAGGATCTGCGCTTGAAGGCCTTCAGGATCTGCGCTTGAAGGCCTTCAGGATCTGCGCTTGAAGGCCTTCAGGATCTGCGCTTGAAGGCCTTCAGGATCTGCGCTTGAAGGCCTTCAGGATCTGCGCTTGAAGGCCTTCAGGATCTGCGCTTGAAGGCCTTCAGGATCTGCGCTTGAAGGCCTTCAGGATCTGCGCTTGAAGGCCTTCAGGATCTGCGCTTGAAGGCCTTCAGGATCTGCGCTTGAAGGGCTTCAGGACTTGCGCTTCAAGGGCTTCAGGACCTGCGCTTCAAGGGCTTCAGGACCTGCGCTTCAAGGGCTTCAGGACCTGCGCTTCAAGGGCTTCAGGACCTGCGCTTCAAGGGCTTCAGGACCTGCGCTTCAAGGGCTTCAGGACCTGCGCTTCAAGGGCTTCAGGACCTGCGCTTCAAGGGCTTCAGGACCTGCGCTTCAAGGGCTTCAGGACCTGCGCTTCAAGGGCTTCAGGACCTGCGCTTGAAGGGCTTCAGGACTTGCGCTTGAAGGGCTTCAGGACTTGCGCTTGAAGGGCTTCAGGACTTGCGCTTGAAGGGCTTCAGGACTTGCGCTTGAAGGGCTTCAGGACATGTGTTGATAGCACCAGTTTGAGATGCTTCTAAGATCCAGAATTCAAAGACAGATGCATTTGACCTGCAGATGACCTCCTTCTGACCTGCTTTATACCTATAGATTTGTATGAGGATTTATTTCCCATCTGATGTGATTAAAAGCCCATTGATGTGCATATCACTGAGTAGTGCGGATTCAACCACCACCCACATTTGATCTACCAGTTTCACACTCTGACACCCACACCCTTCAGGGCTTCCACACCCTTCCTGAATACCAAACGGCTCCCATATGGACGCACCCTCCCCTTACATAACCTTTTACCATATATACCCACCTCAGTCAAGATTTACTACCTCCTCTGTTCGGTGGGACATACCCCATTGACTGAGTGAACTTATCTCCACCATCCCTAGTCCCTCTCCCACACAGTGATAACCAGTATTACCCCTACAAATTCCCATTTACTCTATAAGCAGGTTCTCGCCAGTCGCCGGATCCTCCCCCGTGTTCTAACGTCTCAATTTCTCAGCCCTTTTTATAGATACCCCTTAGCTTGCTTTCCTACACAACCCAAATATATCTTCCCCATTCATGTTCCTTTCCTCTTCCCTCTCTTTTCCCAACTTATCTTGACCTACCTTCCTCTACCAGCTACCGGCCCCTTATTACCTACTCCTCTTCCTCCTCCTCCGACAACATTTTTATCTGATCAGCAAATAACCCTGACATACTAGAGTGATAGAAGTTAAACCAGCCCATACAATGGCACATCTGTCATCTAAAAACACCAAGCCCTCAATCAAAATTATCTCCCTAAAACGCACCCGGTCTCACCATCCCAGAAGAACGCTCCCAATTACTTCTCTCAAAGCACAAAAATAAAGCCGACATTATCTTCTTACAGGAAACACATTTTAAAGCAGATTCCATCCCGAAACTTTCCAATGTCCATTACCCGACCACCCTACATGCAACCAACCACGAATCAAGATCGAAAGGGGTTTCCATCCCATTCACCAGACATTGCCCGTTTCAAGTTTCAGACAACTGTGTGGACAAGGAAGGCCGTTACTTCTTTATGAAGGGTTCACTACACGGAAAACCTGTCACCATAGCAAATATCTATACACCAAACACAAAACAAGTCCCCTTCTTTAGATCAACGATGCAACTACTCTCAGCCTTTCAGGAAGGCCTCCTAGTCCTAGGCGGAGACTTTAATGTTCCCCTTAACCCCCCACATGACACATCGACTGGAACCTCCATTATACCATACAAAGCACTATGTGCAGTTAAAACACAACTTCAGGACCTTGCGCTGCACGACTCCTGGCGTACGCTATACCCCAACGTGAAAGACTACACATTCTACTCAGCCCCCCCATAACTGCTTTTCCAGACTTGACTGTCTATTCATCTCGCAAAGAGATTTAATGATGCTTACCACATCCACCATAGACCCCATGTATTTATCTGATCATCACCCTATTTCCATGTCCATAGAATTTTCAGATATCCCAACTCAATCCTCGATATGGCACCTAGATCCCTCCCTACTCACGGACAGCACTATTGCACCTGAAGTAAACAGACTTCTCCTCTGAGAGAACAATTCTCCGGACTTATCTCCAATGCTGAGGTGGGAGGCACACAATTGCACTATACGAGGAGAACTAATTGCAATCTCCGCAAAACGCAGAAGAGACCGACAGTCACACATTAAAAAACTGAAGACCCGTATTCATATGTTAGAACGAGTACATAAATCTACACAAGCAGCCTCTTCCCTTCATGACCTCATCCAAGCCAGGGCAGAGCTATTAAAGGAACTAGATAAAAAAAAAAAAAACGAAACAATATTATATATTATCCCAAAAAATATTCTAGGAATACTAAAATAAATCCGGAAAGTTTCTGGTGAAAGCCCTCCAATCTAAAAAAGCGTCCATAACAGTTTACTCTCTTACTGATTCTGCGGGACGTAAAATATTATGACAAAGTAGCGAATCAATTTGTTCACTACTACACTCACCTTTATAATCTAGGCCCTATAGACCCACAGACAGAAGACACTCCAAGAACACAAATAATGAAGGAAATCCTCACAAAATATAGCCCCAAAGCTTTATCCAATTTGGAAGCAAAAGACCTGGATCGCCCTCTCTCCTCTGAGGAGGTGGATACAGCACTCAAACAGTTGAAAGCTGGAAAGAACCCTGGCCCAGGCAGCTTGACGGCAGGCTATTATAAAACATTTATAGATATGCTTAAGCCACATTTTCTAAGAGTATTTAACTCCCTTACATCCGACCGTCCTCCACCCCGAGACCCCCTGATGGCACACAGAACTGTGATCTTGAAATCAAACAAAGATCCCTCACTAGTCACTAATTATCGCCCCAATCTCCCTACTAAATGTAGACCTTAAAATCTTTGCCAACAGTCTTCTACCCTTATTGCCTAAACTCATTTCGCTAGACCAGGTAAGCTTCATACCAGGCAGAGAGGCGAGAGACAACACCATAAAAGCCATTAATATACACAATGGGTTGACATCTACACACCATCGCGGATTCTTTTTGTCCCTGGATGTGGAGAAGGTATTCGATAAAGTGGCCTGGGACTTAATGTTGGAAGCCCTCAAAGCGATTGGCACACGTGAACGTATGTTACAATTTATTTTGGCCCTTTACTCCTCCCCAACTGCCAAAGTTTGAGTCAATGGCCACATATCGAATGCCTTCCTGATTCCAAACGGTACACGACAGGGCTGCCCCTCTCTCCCCATTAATATTTGTCCTCACCCTGGAACCACTACTTCGACGCCTCAGGTCTAACCCCGATATCAAAGGTGTTTCTATTTCCAAGACTACCTATAAGCTAGTCACTTTCACAGATGACATCCTCTTATTTCTAAACAAAGCCACATATTACCTTACCCAACTTGCGCAAAGATTTCACCATGTTTAAAACCTTGACCAACCTACAAATAAACTTCTCTAAATCAGAAGCACTAAATATATCCGTACAGAAAGATACGCTCGCACAATGTCAAGCGAATTTCCCATTCAGATGGAGCCAGGATCACCTTGGAATCCAACTACCCTTTAAAATATCTAACTTGTATACCACAAAATTACCTCCCGATCCTACAAAACATTCAAAATGATTTGAAGTCATGATCTGTGCGTCTTTTTTTGTGGTTTAGCAGAGCGTCCATAGTCAAAATGAACATTCTCCCGAGAATATTGTATGTACTGTAAGCAGTGCCCTTCAGACTACCACAGGCCTATCGTAAAGATTGTACGGAATTTGTGTGTGGTAAATCACACCCTAGATTAGGTTTTGAGAGGCTTACTTTACCCAAGTTGAAAGGAGGCATAGGCTTTCCAGACATTGCTAAATACCACTGGGCCTGCCAGTTAGCGAAAATAATAGATCGGAGCGTTCACTCTCATACCAAAGCATGGGTAAACATCGAACATGTGTTCCCCCCCATACCATTACGTCAACTACCATGGACCGCCTCAACGCACACATCGCTAGGATACAAATAACATCCTTAAATTGGCAACACGCTAAAAATTTTTTAAAAAAGTATGCCATTAATTCAAAATATCCTCCTCATCAGGCCCGCCAACACCCATTTGTAACAACCCGGAATTCCCACCAGGTCTAACAGACTCCTTCCTCTCGAAAATCTGGCCCCACATCGACGTACAAACTGAACACTTCTTCCCAAGGAACATGTTCCTAACCCTACTAGCGTTATCTGCACAGATGCCAGGATATTCCTTCCCCTTCTGGACTAATGTCTAACTAAGACACTTCCTGAATAACCCCCAAACACGCCCCGAATACTCTAGACAACACACACCATTCAAAGTAATATGTACAAGAAAAGAACCGCAGAGACACCTGATCTCAGATATGTACTCCATCCTGTTTTCTGACCACAGCCCAAAATCCAACATAGCAAGCCTTAGATGGGAACAGGAACTCTCACTAAACCTCTCAGAAGGATTGGGAAAATATCTAATTTTATATCCATAAGGGGTCGATCAATGTATCTGCACAGGAAAATGGCTTCATGGTCTTTTCTAGATGGTACAAGACTCCTCTTAGACTACACAAAATTTCTCCCACCATCCCCCTCCCCCCAACTACTGGAGATGCTCAAACGAAGAAGGATTACTCCTACACATATGGTGGTCATGCTCTCTAATCCAACCCTTTTGGAAAGACGTCCATCGCCTCACTACTCAAACTACCACCTACCAGATAGACTATTCTCTGGTCCAAATGCTTCTACACTACTCATCCATCCCAAAAAAAGAATATCACGGATCCCTATCTTTTCACCTATTAAACCAGGGGTCTTCAAACTATGGCCCTTCAGTTGTTCAGGAACTACAATTCCCATCATGCCTGGTCATGTCTGTGAATGTCAGAGTTTTACAAAGCCTCATGGGATGTGTAGTTCCGCAACAGCTGGAGGGCCGTAGTTTGAGGATCCCTGTATTAAAAACTAAGCGAAAATGTGTATTCCAGCCCAATGGAAATCGGCTAATCCCCAACCACTGCAGATTGGATCAGACGCAAAAATAAAGTTGCAGTAAGAGACAGGACTTGCGTTGACAGGGCTCCAGGACTTGCGTCGACAGGGCTCCAGGACTTGCGTCGACAGGGCTCCAGGACTTGCGTCGACAGGGCTCCAGGACTTGCGTCGACAGGGCTCCAGGACTTGCGTCGACAGGGCTCCAGGACTTGCGTCGACAGGGCTCCAGGACTTGCGTCGACAGGGCTCCAGGACTTGCGTCGACAGGGCTCCAGGACTTGCGTCGACAGGGCTCCAGGACTTGCGTCGACAGGGCTCCAGGACTTGCGTCGACAGGGCTCCAGGACTTGCGTCGACAGGGCTCCAGGACTTGCGTCGACAGGGCTCCAGGACTTGCGTCGACAGGGCTCCAGGACTTGCGTCGACAGGGCTCCAGGACTTGCGTTGATGGGCTCGAAGACTTGCGTTGAAGGGCTCCAGGACTTGCGTTGAAGGGCTCCAGGACTTGCGTTGAAGGGCTCCAGGACTTGCGTTGAAGGGCTCCAGGACTTGCGTTGAAGGGCTCCAGGACTTGCGTTGAAGGGCTCCAGGACTTGCGTTGAAGGGCTCCAGGACTTGCGTTGAAGGGCTCCAGGACTTGTGTTGACGGGCTTTAGAACTTGTGTTGACGGGCTTTAAACATGTATTACACATGTGATGTGATTAAAAACCCACTGAGAAAGGTTTAACCCAAGTTCATAATAGCAGTAGCCATAAAATGGCCAATATATTTCATGGGTTTCAAGAGACCCCTTTATCAGGGCATTAGGACTTGTGTTGATGGGCTTTAGGACTTGTTTTGAAGGGCTTTAAAACTTGCAATGAGGAGGGATGGTAAAGAAAGGGCCTGTTGTATTTGATTCCATTGGATTTAGTTTTTTTAGTCAATTTTTGTGTCTGTCGGACCCAATGAAGGC
The DNA here is from genome assembly GCA_037952925.1 of Lithobates clamitans. Taxonomy (NCBI): domain Eukaryota; kingdom Metazoa; phylum Chordata; class Amphibia; order Anura; family Ranidae; genus Lithobates; species Lithobates clamitans. The sequence continues at coordinate 119,366 of JBBGZY010001061.1, read as the reverse complement.
TCTCCCAGGCATGCCAGTTGTTTTTTTCCTCTGACAATATAATGAACTTTCTATAAAAACATTTCAGCATTTGATCCTCGATGCAATCAGTAAAACCTCAAAAACACACCACAAAAAGTTTCTTAAGCTCTTTTACACAATTATGTGGGTTATGTGTCTTTTCTCCTTACAGCTACAGAACAAAAGATTTACATTGAAGTTATCAGAACTAAATACCGAGAGAGTGCATACTTGTCTTGAAGGGCTCTAGGACTTGTGTTGAAGGGCTCTAGGACTTGTGTTGAAGGGCTCTAGGACTTGTGTTGAAGGGCTCTAGGACTTGTGTTGAAGGGCTCTAGGACTTGTGTTGAAGGGCTCTAGGACTTGTGTTGAAGGGCTCTAGGACTTGTGTTGAAGGGCTCTAGGACCTGTGTTGAAGGGCTCTAGGACTTGTGTTGAAGGGATCTAGGACTTGGGTTGACGGGCTTTAGGACTTGGGTTGACGGGCTTTAGGACTTGGGTTGACGGGCTTTAGGACTTGGGTTGACGGGCTTTAGGAATTGTGTTGAAGGGCTCTAGGACTTGGGTTGACGGGCTTTAGAACTTGTGTTGATGGGCTTTAGACATGTAATACACATCTGACGTGACTAAAAACCCACTGACAAAGGTTTAACCCAAGTTCATATTAGCAGTAGCCATAAAATTGCCAATATATTTCATGGGTTCTAAGAGGTCCCTTTATCAGGGCATTAGGACTTGTGTTGATGGGATTTAGAACTTGTTTTGAAGTGCTTTAAAACTTGCAATGAGGAGGGATGGTAAAGAAAGGGCCCGTCGTATTTTCTTCTGTTGGATTCAGTTTTTTAGTAGATTTTTGTGTCTGTCGGACCCAATGAAGGCTCTCCCAGGCATGCCAGTTGTTTTTTTCCTCTGACAATATAATGAACTTTCTATAAAAACATTTCAGCATTTGATCCTCGATGCAATCAGTAAAACCTCAAAAACACACCACAAAAAGTTTCTTAAGCTCTTTTACACAATTATGTGGGTTATGTGTCTTTTCTCCTTACAGCTACCGAAACAAATATTTACATTGAAGTTATCAGAACTAAATACCGAGAGAGTGCATACTTGTGTTGAAGGGCTCTAGGACTTGTGTTGAAGGGCTTTAGGACTTGTGTTGAAGGGCTTTAGGACTTGTGTTGAAGGGCTTTAGGACTTGTGTTGAAGGGCTTTAGGACTTGTGTTGAAGGGCTTTAGGACTTGTGTTGAAGGGCTTTAGGACTTGTGTTGAAGGGCTTTAGGACTTGTGTTGAAGGGCTTTAGGACTTGTGTTGAAGGGCTTTAGGACTTGTGTTGAAGGGCTTTAGGACTTGTGTTGAAGGGCTTTAGGACTTGTGTTGAAGGGCTTTAGGACTTGTGTTGAAGGGCTTTAGGAATTGTGTTGAAGGGCTTTAGGACTTGTGTTGAAGGGCTTTAGCACTTGTGTTGAAGGGCTTTAGGACTTGTGTTGAAGGGCTTTAGGACTTGTGTTGAAGGGCTTTAGGACTTGTGTTGAAGGGCTTTAGGACTTGTGTTGAAGGGCTTTAGGACTTGTGTTGAAGGGCTTTAGGACTTGTGTTGAAGGGCTTTAGGACTTGTGTTGAAGGGCTTTAGGACTTGTGTTGAAGGGCTTTAGGACTTGTGTTGAAGGGCTTTAGGACTTGTGTTGAAGGGCTCTAGGACTTGTGTTGAAGGGCTCTAGGACTTGTGTTGAAGGGCTCTAGGACTTGTGTTGAAGGGCTCTAGGACTTGTGTGGAAGGGCTTTAGGACTTGTGTGGAAGGGCTTTAGGACTTGTGTTGAAGGGCTTTAGGACTTGTGTTGAAGGGCTTTAGGACTTGTGTTGAAGGGCTTTAGGACTTGTGTTGAAGGGCTTTAGGACTTGTGTTGAAGGGCTTTAGGACTTGTGTTGAAGGGCTTTAGGACTTGTGTTGAAGGGCTTTAGGACTTGTGTTGAAGGGCTTTAGGACTTGTGTTGATGGCGTTTAGGCTTGTAATACACACATCTGGTGTGATTGGAAGCCCATTGACAAAGGTTTACCCCAATTTAGTAATAGCAGTAGCCAAAAAAATTGCCAATACATTTCATGGATTCCAAGAGGCCCCTTTACCGGGGCTTTAAGACTTGTTTTGAAGGGCTTTAGAACTTAAATTGGTGGCATTTGACCTGCAGATGACCGCCTTCTGACCCGCTTCATTCCTTTAGACTTGTATAGGAATGTAATACTCATCTGACGTGATTAAAAGCCCATTGCCCCAGGCCATTAAAAGGCTGAACCCGAAGAAGGTCTGGACAATAGAAATGTTGTATCTTTAGCAAGCAACTTAGGCAAGAAGCCTAAAATGTATTCCAGTCCCATTGTAAGACTACTGATAGGTCGAATGGTTACTCTAAGTGGACTTTTGGACCTTCAGCTCAGTATACATGTTACAATCTGTCTATACAATTGACTTTAGATTCACCAAAACTATGTAATATGAGCACCTATCTAATGGGACCAATCAATTTGTATCCAATCAGGCAGGCCCTTTCACTACATCATCATTTGGTAGATTTAAAGGAGATTGTACAATCAAGCTTGTAATGTGGTGCCTGGGCCCCCCCGCCAGCTCACCCATCCGATCTTCTCCCCTGAGTCCCGCATTCAGGGGCGGGACAAGGGGTGGGGGACAGGGGCAGAAAGCCGGGAAGAGGTGCGGGCTGTGCTCTCTCCCATCCAATCAGTAGAGCGCTCCTCCATACAGCAGATTACACAGTATAGCTCTTCGCTCGTACGGTACACGGATTAATTACCCGCCTCCCCCACCCAAATTTCCGGGAGAGGAGCAGTCTTTGGAGGAGATAGGGGACGGGTAATCAAGCTGTCTACCGTTCAATGTAAGAGGGACCCTGTGTAACATGGAGTGCTGGTATGACAGGAGGGGGGAGAGTATAGAGAACCCGCACCTCCTCATTACTTCTGAAAGACTGGAAGGGGGGGGCTTGTGGAGGCGGGGTGATGGGTGGGGGCTCTTTGTGCTGTGAAGGGTAATAGGGGGGGGAATTTGTGCTAGGAGGAATGGGAAGGAGGGAGTGTATGTGTTAGAAGGCAGGATTGGGGAAGATTTGTACTAGTAGGGCTGAATTTGGGGGGGGGGAGAGAGAGATTTGTGCTGGAAAGGGTAATTTGGAGAGGGTTGTGCTAAGAGGAGGGATTTGGGGAAGAGGATTTGTACTAGGAGGGGGATTTTAGGGGGAAGATCTGCGTGGGAGCATTTTTGCTAGGAGGGGAGATTTGTACCAGGAGGGGGAAGATTTGTGCTAGGAGGGGGGATTTGTACCAGGAGGGGGAAGATTTGTGCTAGGAGGGGCGATTTGGGGGAGAGGATTTCCGCTGGGGGGGGATTCACGTGAGAGGATTTGTCCTAGGAAGGGGGATTTGTACTAGAAGAGAAGGATCTGGAGGGAGGATTTGTATTAGAAGGGGGGATTTGGGGGGGAAGATTTACGCTAGGAGTGGGGATTTGGGGGAGAGGATTTGTGCTAGGATGGGGGATTTGTACTAGAAGAGAAGGAGTTGGGGGGAGGATTTGTACTAGGAGGGGGGGATCTGGGGGAGAAGATTTGTGCTAGGAGGGGGATTTGGAGGGAGCATTTGTACTAAGTGGGGATTTGGGAGGAGGATGTACACTAGGAGTGGGATTTTGGGGGAGAAGATTGGTACTAAAATGGGAAGTATTTGGGGGGGGGGGGAGGATTTGTACTACGAGGGGGATTTGGGAGGAAGAATTTCGCTAGGAGGGGGATTTGGGGGAAGAGGATTTACGCTAGGAGTGGGGATTTGGGGGGAGAGGGAAGATTTACGCTAGGAGGGGGGATTTGGGGGGAGAGAATTTGTACTAGTAGTGGGGATTGGGGGGGGATTTGGGGGGGGGTTTACGCTAGGAGCGGGGATTTGGGGGAGAAGATTTGTGCTAGGAGGGGGGATTTGTACTAGAAGGGAAGGATTTGTACAAGGAGGGGGATTTGGGGGACAGGATTTGTACTAAAAGGGAAGTATTTGGGGGGAGGATTTGTACTAGGAGGGGGATTTGGGTGGAATAGTTACGCTAGGAGGGAGATTTCTACTAAGGGGGCACTTGGGAGGAGGACTTACGCTAGGAGTGGGGATTTGAGAGAGAGAATTTGTGCTAGGAGGGGGGGGGGGGGGATTTGTAATAGGAGGGGGGATTGGAGGAAAGATTTGTACTAGGAGGGGGATTAGGAAGGAAAAATTACGCTAGGAGGGGGATTTGGGGGAGAGAATATGTGCTAGGAGAGGTATTTGTAATAGGAGGGGGGATTTTGGGGAAGAGTATTTACGCTAAGAGTGGTGATTTGGGGGAGAAGATTTGTGCTAGGAGGTGCGGATTTGTACTAGAAGGGAAGGATTGGGGGGGGGGGGGATTTGTACAGGGAGGGGGATTTAGTGGGAGGATTTACACTAGGAGTGGGGATTTGGGGGAGAGGATTTGTACTAGGAGGGGGATTTGGGGGGGGAATATTTACGCTAGGAAGATTTGTACTAAGGGGGGACTTGGAGGGAGGATTTACACTAGGAGGGGGGCATTTGAGAGAGAGAATTTGTACTAGGAGGGGGATTTGGGGGAGAGGATCTGTGCTAGGAGGGGTAATTGTAATAGGGGGGGAAAGGGGGGAAGATTTGTACTGGGAGTGGGGATTTTGGGGAAGAGGTTTTGTACTGGGGGGGGGATTTGTACTAGAAAGGAAGGATTTGTACAAGGAGGGGGATTTACACTAGGAGTGGGGATTAGGGGGAGAGGATTTGTACTGGGGGGGGGGGGGGGATTTACACTAGGAGTGGGGATTTGGGATTTGTATGGGGGGGGAGGGGATTTGTACAGATTACCTTCATCATCTTCTTATTTTCTCGGTCCAGTTGCATCTCCAGGGCAAAGACATCCCCGGCGGAGAGCTGCTCGGAACGATCGTCTCCTTCATCGTCCTCGTCCTCCTCTTCCCCGTCGTCTTCTCCCAGCATGGACGCAAACGCACGCTGAACGGACTTGCTGACGCCATCGGAGGTTTCTTCTGCAAAACGAAAAAAAAAAAAAAAAAAGGCCCCGAAAAAATATTTATTATATTTATGTTTTATTTTTAAATTGTAAATAAATTAAAAATTAAATTAATTTAATAAATATTTTTTTTTTTTTTTTAAAGAGAAAATTGAATTTCATATTTGAATAAATTGTTTATATCAACACCTGTAACCTCCCATAAAATGTAAGAAGGGTAAAAGGGGGCAATTGAGTGGTAACATTTTTTTTTTTTTTTTTGGAATTACAAAAAAAAAAAAAATGTAATTAAAATTTAAATAAATTAAGAGAATTAAAAGGTAAAGTCTGGGCTAAACCTATACAATGTTAAACCTGCTTCCATCCCCCACCTCTAAGCCCTAGACTAAGTAGCCTGTAGAGAGATAATGTCTCTGCTCACTTATTCTAAGGGCGGTATAGTCTGGTCACATGATCGGCTCCCAACGCCCCCTTCAGGGGAGAGGAGACATCGCAGACAGCGGCTGCAGAGCCTGAAATCACTCATATTATGGAGCATCCATTGTCACCTGTCCTTCCTCTACACCGGGGCTCTCCAATTCGTGCCCCATCATCATTGGTATCAGTGGAAGGAATAGTGCCCCATCATTGGTGTCAGTGGGAGGAATAGTGCCCCATCATTGGTATCAGTGGAAAGAATAGTGTCCCATCATTGGTATCAGTGGGGGGAATAGTGCCCCGTCATTGGTACCAGCGGAAAGAATAGTGCCCCATCATTGGTACCAGCGGAAAGAATAGTGTCCCATCATTGGTATCAGTGGGAGGAATAGTGCCCCATCATTGGTATCTGTGGGAGGAATAGTGCCCCATCATTGGTATCAGTGGGGGGAATAGTGCCCCATCATTGGTATCAGTGGGGGGAATAGTGCCCCATCATTGGTATCAGTGGGAGAAATAGTGTCCCATCATTGGTATTAGTGGGAGGAATAGTGTCCCATCATTGGTATCAGTGGGAGGAATAGTGCCCCATCATTGGTATCAGTGGGAGGAATAGTGCCCCATCATTGGTATCAGTGGGAGGAATAGTGTCCCATCATTGGTATCAGTGGGAGGAATAGTGCCCCATCATTGGTATCAGTGGGAGGAATAGTGCCCCATCATTGGTATCAGTGGGGGGAATAGTGCCCCATCATTGGTATCAGTGGGAGGAATAGTGTCCCATCATTGGTATTAGTGGGAGGAATAGTGTCCCATCATTGGTATCAGTGGGAGGAATAGGGCCCCATCATTGGTATCAGTGGGGGGAATAGTGCCCCATCATTGGTATCAGTGGGAGGAATAGTGTCCCATCATTGGTATCAGTGGGAAGAATAGTGCCCCATCATTGGTATCAGTGGGAGGAATAGTGTCCCATCATTGGTATCAGTGGGAGGAATAGTGCCCCATCATTGGTATCAGTGGGAGGAATAGTGCCCCATCATTGGTATCAGTGGGGGGAATAGTGCCCCATCATTGGTATCAGTGGGGGGAATAGTGCCCCATCATTGGTATCAGTGGGAGGAATAGTGCCCCATTGTTGGTATCAGTGGGAGGAATAGTGCCCCATTGTTGGTATCAGTAACAAACACTAGTTATAATTATTACTTATTATATAAATGTATTATAATTCATTATTTATTAAATTCATATGTGAGCAAATTTTTTATTATTTTAATAATTATCGTATTTGTATTATATTCATTATTTAAAAGTCTTTATCATTATTATATGAACGTATTGTAAATGATCATTTATTAAATATATATGTAAGCAAATTATTTATTGCCGTTTATGTAAGTAAATGATTGATTAGCAGCTGTGAGTGATCATTAGAGAAGACTTACCTGCATCCTCGGGGTCCGGCGTGTTCTCTGAGTGCGGATGCTGGGATGTGGACGGCTCTCCGGGGTCCTCGGCGTCACATTCGGCTCGTTCCGCTTCCACCTCCTTCGACTCGCCCTGATCCCGGCACAATGACATTCGTTTTATTAGATTGTATACAGGAATCATGAATGACAGATTGTGAGCTATGATGAGATCTGCTGATATATTCATGATGAAGTCTTCTCATTTCACAACCAATAATGTATTTTATTGGGATTTTATGTGATGGACCAACACAAAGTGACACATAATTGTGAAGTGGAAGGAAAACAATAAATGATACAAATAAATATGTGAAAAGTGTGGGGGGGGGGGCATTTGTATGGCGCCCCCCGGAGTCAATACTTTGTAGAACCCCCTTTCTCTGCAAGTCTTTTTGGGGGTGTCTCTACCAGCTTTGCACATCTAGAGAGGACATTTCTGCCCATTCTTCTTCTTTGCAGAATATCTCAAGCTCTGTCAGATTGGATGGAGAGCGTCTGTGAACAGCAATTTTCAAGTCTTGCCACAGATTCTCAATGTGATTTAGGTCTGGACTGTGACTGGGCCATTCTAACACATGACTATGCTTTGATCTAAACCATTCCATTGTAGCTCTGGCTGTATGTTTCGGGTCGTTGTCCTGCTGGAAGGTGAACCTCCGCCCCGGTCTCAAGTCTTTTGTAGACTCTAACAGGTTTTCTTCTAAGATTGTCCTGTATTTGTCTCCATCCATCTTCCCATCAACTCTGACCAGCTTCCCTGACCCTGCTGAAGAAAAGCATCCCCACCACATGATGCTGCCACCACCATGTTTCACGGTGGGGATGGTGTATTCAGGGTGATGTGCAGTGTTAGTTTTCCCCCACACATAGCGATTTGCTTTTAGGCCAAAAAGTTGAATTTTGGTCTCATCTGACCAGAGCACCTTCTTCCACATGTTTGCTGTGTCCTCCACATGGCTTCTCACAAACTACAAACAGGACTTCTTATGACTTTCTTTCACCAATGGTTTTCTTCTTGTCACTCTTCCATAAAGGGCAGATTTGTGGAGAACACGACTAATAGATGTCCTGTGGACAGATTCTCCCACCTGAGCTGTGGATCTCTGCAGCTTCTCCAGAGTTACCATGGACCTCTTGGCTCTTCTCTGATGAATGTTCTCCTTGCCCGGCCGGTCAGTTTAGGTGGACGGCCATGTCTTGGTAGGTTTGCAGTTGTGCCATACTCTTTCCATTTTCCGATGATGGATTGAACAGAGCTCCGTGAGATGTTCAAAGGTTGGGAGATATTTTTTATAACCTAACCCTGTTTTATACTTCTCTGCAACTTTATCCCTGATCTGTCTGGTGTGTTCCTTGGCCTTCATGATGCTGTTTGTTCACTAATGTTCTCTAACAAACCTCTGAGGGCTTCACAGAACAGCTGTATTTATACTGAGAGTACATTACACACAGGTGGACTCTATTTACTAATTAGGTGACTTCTGAAGGCAATTGGTTCCTTTAGATTTTAGTTAGGGGTATCAGAGTAAAGGGGGCTGAATACAAATGCCCTCCCACACACTTTTCAGATATTTATTTGTAAATCCCCTTCGCCCATGACAGGTCCTCTGCCCCCTCCCACTGACTGGTGTAAGGTTCAGGAAGGCAGGGCCGGCTCAGTGAGGAGGGGGTGGGGTTACCAATCTCTTATCCCTTCTCCAATGACAGGTCCTCTTTACCCCTCCTCACTGGCCAGTGAGTGGTTCAGGGACAGGAGGGCGGATCAGGCTCAGTTACAAGGGGGCGGGGTTACCAGTCTCTTAATCCCCTCCCCCATGATAGATCCTCGTTCCCCCCTCCCACTGATTGGTATAAGGCTTAGGGACAGGAGAGAAGGTGGGTTCAGTTACAAGGGGGCGGGGTTACCAGTCTCTTAATCCCCTCCCCCATGATAGATCCTCTTTTCCCCTCCCATTAATTGGTATAAGGCTCAGGGACAGGAGAGAAGGTGGGTTCAGTTACAAGGGGGCGGGGTTACCAGTCTCTTAATCCCCTCCCCCATGATAGATCCTCTTTTCCCCTCCCATTAATTGGTATAAGGCTCAGGGACAGGAGAGAGGGTGGGTTCAGTAACAAGGGGGCGGGGTTACCAGTCTCTTAATCCCCTCCCCCATGATAGATCCTCTTTCCCCCCTCCCACTGATTGGTATAAGGCTTAGGGACAGGAGAGAGGGTGGGTTCAGTTACAAGGGGGCGGGGTTACCAGTCTCTTAATCCCCTCCCCTCATGATAGGTCCTCTTTCCCCCCTCCCACTAATTGGTATAAGGCTCAGGGACAGGAGAGAGGGTGGGTTCAGTTACAAGGGGGCGGGGTTACCAGTCTCTTAATCCCTTCCCCCATGATAGGTCCTCTTTCCCCCTCCCATTAATTGGTATAAGGCTCAGGGACAGGAGAGAGGGTGGGTTCAGTAACAAGGGGGCGGGGTTACCAGTCTCCTAATCCCCTCCCCCATGACAGGTCCTCTTTCCCCCCTCGCACTGATTGGTATAAGGCTCAGGGACAGGAGAGAGGGTGGGTTTAGTAATAAGGGGGTGGGGCTACCAGTCTCTTAATCCCCTCCCCCCCATGAAAGGTCCTCCCCGATGCTCCCTTGAACCGTGCTGGGTACTATGGATTTCGGCACAGGGGATCCGCCTGGAGCATGGGGCCGGGTCACGATTGAGACCACCTGAGACCCCTATAGCTACGCCCCTGATAGTAACCAATTAGCTTCCAACTTCAGCTTGTTCAATTAAGCATTGATAATAAAACCTGGAAGCTGATTGGCTACCATGCGCAGCTGCCCCAGATTTTGCACTTTCCAGTTTTAGTACCCCCCCCCCCCCCCCCTCTCCTATAAATCAATGTTCTCGCTGCTCTTTTTCTACAGCCCAAGGGCACAAAGCTTACATGTGGCCCCCGGGCCGCAGGTCGGACACCAGGAGCACGTCAGTGGGCCGGCTGTTCTTTCTGTACCTTCCTCTCATTGGCTTGTCGTTCCTCTCGGCGTTTCTCGAATTCCTCGAATGAGATCTTCCCCTCCAGGTAGTCGATGAGCTCCGGGCTGAATCCAGACATTGTCAGAGGGGGGAAGGGAGCATCCTCCGGACGTCAGAATCTCTGCAAGAAAAAGAGCGATCAGAATCCTAACCGCAACACAACCCGATCGTTATATATGTCAGGATCCGCACACAACTCGATCGTTATATATGTCAGGATCCGCACACAACCCGATCGTTATATATGTCAGGATCCGCACAACCAGAGCACAGGAATGTTATAATCACTGGTTTGAAGTACATCTAAAGCCATCATTTTTCTTAGGGGCTCTACGTATAAAATTTGTTGGATGAAGGTCACAAGCGTTCGCCTAACCCTGACGAATTCTAACTGTATTTTGCCTATTATTTCATTTCCTATGATCGCCAGCTCCATCTAGTGGCCGTAAGATACATATTTTCCTGTAGTACCTCGGGGGCAATACCACATTACAGCCACTAGATGGAGCTGACAATCACAATACCGTATAATACAATTAGAATTAAAGAGCAAAGTGAATGCTTATAACCTTCGTCCAATGAATGTTTTATACATTGACCCCCTTAGTAATTGACAGAATGGAAAAGGGTTAAAATAACTTTATTTATAATACAGTATCTGTACATTTTTGTAATTATTTTCTTCTATCTTTTCATGTGACAACACTGAAGAAATGACACTTTGTCTACAATGTAAAGTAGTGAGTGTACAGCTTGTATAACAGTGTAAATTTGCTGTCCCCTCAAAATAACTCAACACACAGCCATTAATGTCTAAACCGCTGGCAACAAAAGTCAGTACACCCCTAAGTGAAAATGTCCAGATTGGGCTCAGCTCACCCTCGCTCCCCCCTCCCAGCAGTGACTCGGCAGCCCAGCTCCCCCCTTCCCCCAGCAGTGACAGAGGATTTCCAGGTGCCCAATCCAAACCCCACTGCCGGCACCCTATCAAGATCTACACCGGGCTAAAGTACTTGGCGGCTGGATGCTGTACCAATCGGGGGCCCCAAAACACAGATTTCCTGCATTCTGGTCACACGTCCCTGAACGCCATCCGCCCCGATCCTGAGCTCCGCCCCGATCCTGAGATCCTCCCCGATCCTGAGCTCCGCCCCGATCCTGAGATCCGCCCCGATCCTGAGCTCCGCCCCGATCCTGAGCTCCGCTCCGTCCGGCCGCCGCGGATCTGGGTCCGGCATGGATTCTGCAGGCCATGAGTCCGGGGCGCTGCGCCTGTGCCTCTGAGCTGCATGAAAACCCCGGAATCTGACGGGTCTATTTGTCTAAAAGGGGACCAGTAAAACCCCAGCTCAATGGTTCCCCCGCTCAGCAGATCCCCAGATCATTGAGGTGTAGTCTTCACATATACATGTACTGGACTCAGTAGTATCCCCCAGCTCTTCTCATTTCCCCTCAGTAGTAACCTCCAGCTCTGCCGATCCCCCACTCAGTGGTAACCCCCAGCACTTCTGATCCCCCCCTCAGTAGTATCCCCCAGCTCTGCTGATCCCCCTCTCAGTAGTATCCCCCAGCTCTTCTGATCCCCCTCTCAGTAGTAACCCCCAGCTCTGCTGATCCCCCTCTCAGTAGTAACCCCCAGCTCTGCTGATCCCCCGCTCAGTAGTAACCTCCAGCTCTGCTGATCCCCCGCTCAGTAGTATCCCCCAGCTCTTCTGATCCCCCTCTCAGTAGTAACCCCCAGCTCTGCTGATCCCCCTCTCAGTAGTATCCCCCAGCTCTTCTGATCCCCCGCTCAGTAGTAATCCCCAGCTCTGCCGATCCCCCCCTTAGTAGTAACCTCCAGCTCTGCTGATCCCCCGCTCAGCAGTATCCCCCAGCTCTTCTGATCCTCCGTTTAGCAGTGACTCCCAGCTCTGCTGATCCCCCCCTCAGTAATAACCCCCAGCTCTGCTGATCCCAGGTTCAGTAGTAAGGATGAGCTCCGGCGTGTTTGCACAGCCCATGTGTAGAGCCCGCCAGGACGTCAGCGCTGCGCTAACCACAGGCAGTGAGACATTTTACGCAATGTGCGACCGCAGAGATTGGGAAATGTCTCACTGCCTGTGATTAGCGCAGTGCTGACGTCCTGGCGGGCTCTACACGTGGGCTGTGCGAACACGCCGGAGCTCATCCTTATTCAGTGGTAACCCCCAGCTCTGCTGATCCCCCTCTCAGTAGTAACCCCCCAGCTCTGCTGATCCCCCTCTCAGTAGTATCCCCCAGATTTGCTGATCCCCCGCTCAGTAGTATTTCCCAGCTCTGCTGATCCCTTGCTCAGTAGTATCCCCCAGCTTTGCCGATCCCCCCCTCAGTAGTAACCCCCAGCTCTGCTGATCCCCCTCTCAGTAGTATCCCCCAGCTCTTCTGATCCCCCTCTCAGTAGTATCCCCCAGCTCTGCTGATCCCCCTCTCAGTAGTATCCCCCAGCTCTTCTCATCCTCCGCTCAGTAGTAACCCCCAGCTCTGCTGATCCCTCTCTCAGTAGTATCCCCCAGCTCTTCTGATCCTCCGCTCAGTAGTATCCCCCAGCTCTTCTGATCCCCCTCTCAGTAGTATCCCCCAGCTCTTCTCATCCTCCGCTCAGTAGTAACCCCCAGCTCTGCTGATCCCCCGCTCAGTAGTAACCCCCAGCTCTTCTCATCCTCCGCTCAGTAGTAACCCCCAGCTCTGCTGATCCCCCGCTCAGTAGTAACCCCCAGCTCTGCTGATCCCCCACTCAGTAGTATCCCCCAGCTCTGCTGATCCCCCGCTCAGTAGTATCCCCCAGCTCTGCTGATCCCCCACTCAGTAGTAACCCCCAGCTCTGCTGATCCCCCACTCAGTAGTATCCCCCAGCTCTGCTGATCCCCCGCTCAGTAGTATCCCAGCTCTGCTGATCCCCCCCTTTAGAGTCACGTCTTGTCTACATGCACCCCTGCAATAGCTGCAGAGCAGTTCCAAGGGGTGGGGGATGGGGGTGTCTGATGGTGACAACATAGTTCCATGCTTGTGTAATGTGTGACAACACAAAACCATTTGTAGGCAGGGGGCGGGGCGTTGTCACCCCATCACAGGAAGTAACCTTCATGGCAGGATCACCACAAATTATTATAATGACATCTGCACATTGCAGAACAATAATAGGAGGAATGATGAGTTCCCTTTATGGGGGATCATAGAGAATATAATCCTTATAATGGGGGGGGAATTACTAAAACTGGAGGGGTAGTGCCTGGCAGCCAATCCGAGTCCACCTTTCATGTTCAAGGCAAGCAGCAGAAGACAGAATCTGATTGGTTGCCGTGCACACAGCTCGAGTCTCAGGACACGCCCCCTCGTACAGTAGAAGGAGACGAGGATACAATATAACAGTATATAAGATCGGAGATCACATGACCCTCCCCTCCCCCCCCCGTACAGTGTAATACACACCGCGTTCCGCTCACCCCATCCGCACCACGGAAGACGCTGATCCCGGGCAGTGGGAGGAGACGGAGGTGACGTCATGTGACAGGGGGCGGGGCCGAGACTCGGAACATAGACCACGTGTGTGCCGAGCGGAGGGAGGAGCGGAGTCTGGAGGATGAACGGAGGGGGGGCGGAGGATGATCGGAGGGGGGGGCGGAGTCTGGAGGATGAACGGAGGGGGGGGCGGAGTCTGGAGGATGGTCTGAGGGGGGGCGGAGTCTGGAGGATGAACGGAGGGGGGGGGCGGAGTCTGGAGGATAATCGGAGGGGAGGCGGAGTCTGGAGGATGGTCTGAGGGGGGGTGGAGTCTGGAGGATGATCGGAGGGGGGGGCGGAGTCTGGAGGATGATCGGAGGGGGGGCGGAGTCTGGAGGATGATCGGAGGGGGGGCGGAGTCTGGAGGATGATCGGAGGGGAGGGCGGAGTCTGGAGGATGATCGGAGGGGAGGCGGAGTCTGGAGGATGATCGGAGGGGGGGGCGGAGTCTGGAGGATGATCGGAGGGGGGGCGGAGTCTGGAGAATGATCGGAGGGGGGGGCGGAGTCTGGAGGATGATCAGAGGGGGGGCGGAGTCTGGAGGATGTTATGGGGGTGTGGTGGCAGCATGGTCTGCGCTGTCGCACTTTGAACGACAATTACGCGGTCAGACAAAACTGTACCCAAATGACATTTTTATCATTTTGTTCCCACAAATAGAGATTTCTTTTGGTGGTATTTGATCACCTCTGCGGTTTTTATTTTTTTGTAAAAAAAAAATACAAAACCGTTTTATATTTTGTTAATAAATTTTGCAAACAGGCCATTTTTTTTCCTTCATTGATGTACGCTGATGAGGCGACACTGATGGGCACTAATAGGTGGCAGTGATGGGCACTGATCTGCACTGGTAGGTGACACTGATGGGTGGCACTGGTGGGCATTGATTGCTGCCACTTACTACTGTGGGCACTGATTTGGCGGTACTGTTGGGCACATATGGGGCGGCTTTGCCTCTTCCTCTTCGGGACCGATGTCCCCTCAAACAGAAGCCGGCGATCTGCGTTTTTTTCTTCTCACGCAGCGTGAGAAGAAAAAACAAAACAAATACCGATCCTCTGTTTACATCACGTGATCAGCTGTCATTGGCTGACAGCTGATCACTTGGTGAGGGGTCGGGATCGGCCCCTTACTCCGATCTGTGATCACCCGAGTCTCATTGACTCGGGGTGATCAAAGCGCGCCCTTCGGGGGGGGGGGGCGTGGCCAGCTTTGTAAGGGGAGGACATCAATAGACGGCCTCCCGGCAAAGCAGATCCGCGCTGTAGCCGTCATTCAGCTATAGCGCGGATCTGAACAAGTTAATTATCCAGTTTCTGTGGTTGATTGAGATGGTAATTAAACATGCTTTATCTGCATTAAATTAGCCTCAGAACCTGTGTAATTCATATGTGTTCAGGTTTAAAGGGATGAGGTGGCAACCCTGGTGCAGTGGCGGTGTGGGATGCTGTGCTAATGAGGTCTGGGATGGGGTGAAGTCTGGGACGGGATGTGGTGGTGAGGTCTGGGTTGGGGTGCAGTGGTGGTGGTGAGGTCTGGGACGGTGTGTGGTGGGGGTGGTGAGGACTGGGTTGGGGTGCGGTAGTGGTGAAGTCTGGGATGGGATGCAGTGGTGGTGGTTAGGTCTGGGATGGGGTGTGGTGGTGGTGAGGTCTGGGATAGAATGCAGTGGTGGTGAGGTCTGGGATGGGGTGCGGTGGTGGTGAGGTCTGGGACGGGATGTGGTGGTGATGAGGTCTGGGATGGGGTGTGGTGGTGGTGAGGTCTGGGATGGGGTGTGGTGGTGAGGTCTGGGATAGAATGCAGTGGTGGTTAGGTGTGGGATGGGATGCGGTGGTGATGAGGTCTGGGATGGGGTGTGGTGGTGGTGAGGTCTGGGATGGGGTGTGGTGGTGGTGAGGTCTGGGATAAAATGCAGTGGTGGTGAGGTCTGGGATGGGATGCGGTGGTGGTGAGGTCTGGGATGGGGTGCCGTGGTGGTGGTGAGGTCTGGGATGGGGTGTGGTGGTGGTAGTGAGGTCTGGGATCATGGGGTGCGGTGGTGAGGTCTGGGATGAGGTGCGGTAATGGTGAGGTCTGAGATGGGATGCGGTGGTGGTGAGGTCTGGGATGGGGTGTGGCGGTGGTGGTGAGGTCTGGGATGGGGTGTGGCGGTTGTGGTGAGGTCTGGGATGGGGTGTGGCGGTTGTGGTGAGGTCTGGGATGGGGTGTGGTGGTGGTGAGGTATGGGATGGGGTGAGGTCTGGGATGGGGTGCGGTGGTGAGGTCTGGGAAGTGGGGGCGGTGGTGAGGTCTGCAATGGGGTGCGGTGGTGATGACATCTGGGACGGGATGCGGTGGTGGTGAGGTCTGGGACGGGATGCGGTGGTGGTGAGGTCTGGGACTGGATGCGGTGGTGGTGAGGTCTGGGACGGGATGCGGTGGTGTTGGTGAGATCTCAGATGGGGTGCAGTGCTGCTCTGTGATGTTGTGAGGTGCAGTGCTGGTGAGATGCAGTGGTGATGAGGTGTGTGATGGAGTGCAGTGGTAGCAATGTGGTCTGGGATGCGGTAGTGGTGAGGTCTGGGGTGGAGTGCAGTGGTGGTGAGGTCTGAGACGGGATGCGGTGGTGGTGAGGTCTGGGATGGGGTGCGGTGGTGGTGGTGAGGTCTGGGATGGGGTGCGGTGGTGGTGGTGAGGTCTGGGATGGGGTGTGGTGGTGAGGTCTGGGATGGGGTGCGGTGGTGAGGTCTGGGACCAGATGCGAAGGTGGTGGTGAGGTCTGGGATGGTGTGCAGTGGTGGTGAGGTCTGGGACAGGATGCGGTGGTGGTGGTGAGGTCTGGGACGAGGTGTAGTGGTGAGGTCTGGGATGAGGTGTGGTGGTGGTGAGGTCTGGGACGAGGTGTGGTGGTGGTGAGGTCTGGGATGGGGTGTGGTGGTGGTGGTGAGGTCTGGGACGAGGTGTGGTGGTGGTGAGGTCTGGGATGGGGTGCGGTGGTGAGGTCCTGGACGGGATGTGGTGGTGAGGTCTGGGACGAGGTGTGGTGGTGGTGAGGTCTGGGACGGGATGTGGTGGTGAGGTCTGGGATGGGATGTGGTGGTGAGGTCTGGGACGAGGTGTGGTGGTGGTGAGGTCTGCGATGGGGTGCGGTGGTGAGGTCCTGGACGGGATGCGGTGGTGAGGTCTGGGATGGGATGTGGTGGTGAGGTCTGGGATGGGGTGCGGTGTTGGTGGTGAGGTCTCAGATGGGGTGCAATAGTGGTGAGGTCTGGGAAAGGACATGGTGACCCCAATGTGATTTCTGTAAAGCACTGGTTTTGGAATTCCACTGAAGACCAACCTTTTCTCAACCCGGGTTCCTCCTGAGGTTTCTGGGGGTGCCTAGAGCATTAAGTTACGGAGAATCGGTCTCCCAGCCCCCCCCGAGACCTTCCAATGATTTCACCGACTCCTCGGTGGTAAAAAAAAAAGGTTGGAAATGGCCGCCATAGACAGAAGAGGGACCCCCCGCCTGCCAGACCGGACCAGCTGCACATTCTCCATTCCTGAAATGTTTACGCATACCGAGAAAATGAAATCTGCAATAAATAATCGCATGAAATGTTTATATTATCCGTCTTCTTGTGTATTTTCTCTTATAAACAAGCAACATGTTACCGCTCGCCGCATCGCGCATCGATCCCCGCAGTACATTCTATGACACTGAAGCCTCCACAGTCCTGAAATATTAATTACTTTCCCTGTTTCGTTATTTACTGGCTGTTACAAAGTTTAAAATGATATTAAAAAATGATTGAACACAAACGAAAAAAAAAAAATTATTTACTGTTTATTGATTTAGCCGTTTCACTGCCACTGACGTACCTCATACGTCAGCAACACCGGGTGGGGGAAGTTGTTTAATTCTGACAAGCCAACTGTCAGATGGAAGGGATTGGGCCACTGTACAGTTGTCTGATTGCTTTCACACCCCCCAGCAACAGTGTCCACCGCCCCCCCCCAGCAACAGTGTCCACTGCCCCCCCCCCAGCAACAGTGTCCACCGATTCCCCCCCCACAGCAACAGTGTCCACCCCCCCCCCCAGCAACAGTGTCCACTGCCCCTCCCCCCCCCCAGCAACAGTGCCCACCAGCCTCCTCAGCAACAGTGTCCACTGCCCCCCCCCCCCCAGCAACAGTGCCCACCAGCCTCCTCAGCAACAGTGTCCACTCCCCCCCCCCCCCCAGCAACAGTGCCCACCAGCCTCCTCAGCAACAGTGTCCACTGCCCCTCCCCCCCCCCCAGCAACAGTGCCCACCAGCCTCCTCAGCAACAGTGTCCACTGCCCCTCCCCCCCCCCAGCAACAGTGCCCACCAGCCTCCTCAGCAACAGTGTCCACTCCCCCCCCCCCCCCAGCAACAGTGCCCACCAGCCTCCTCAGCAACAGTGTCCACTGCCCCCCCCCCCCCCCAGCAACAGTGTCCACCGCCCCCCCCTCCCACAGCAACAGTGTCCACCGCTCTGTTGTTCTGGGTGGGCGTCCTTCCGAAACCACGCCCCCCCTGGGGCACACATGCGGCGATCGCTTGTGTCCTTTGCACACATTCGATCACAGATCGGGGTAAAGGGCCAATCACAGCAGCCCATTGTCGTTGATCAGCGGCGTCCAATCAGCGCTGATCACAATGTAAACAGATTTGCCGGTTATCGGCTCTCTTCACACTTCAGGCGCTGTCACAGCATGAGGAGAGGAGAGCCGGTAACCAGCAATCCTGACAAGGGACATGTACACAGATAATCAGGGCACTGGTCATCAGTGCAGCCTCCTCAGTGCCTCAGTGTCCATTAGTGCCTCCTCATCATTGTCCATCAGTGCAGCCCCATCAGTGTCTATTAGTGTCCATTAGTGCCTCCTCATCATTGTCCATCAGTGCAGCCCCATCAGTGCCTCGGTGTCCATTAGTGCCTCCTCATTAGTGTCCATCAGTGCAGCCCCATCAGTGTCTATTAGTGTCCATCAGTGCAGCCCCATTAGTGTCTATTAGTGTCCATTAGTGCCTCCTCATCAGTGTCCATCAGTGCAGCCCCATCAGTGTCTATTAGTGTCCATTAGTGCCTCCTCATTAGTGTCCATCGGTGCAGCCCCATCAGTGTCTATTAGTGTCCATTAGTGCCTCCTCATCAGTGTCCATCAGTGCAGCCCCATCAGTGTCTATTAGTGTCCATCAGTGCAGCCCCATCATTGTCTATTAGTGTCCATTAGTGCCTCCTCATCAGTGTCCATCAGTGCAGCCCCATCAGTGTCTATTAGTGTCCATTAGTGCCTCCTCATTAGTGTCCATCAGTGCAGCCCCATCAGTGTCTATTAGTGTCCATCAGTGCAGCCCCATCATTGTCTATTAGTGTCCATTAGTGCCTCCTCATCAGTGTCCATCAGTGCAGCCCCATCAGTGTCTATTAGTGTCCATTAGTGCCTCCTCATCAGTGTCCATCAGTGCAGCCCCATGAGTGCCTCCTCATCAGTGGAGCCTCATCCTTGTCCATCAGTGCAGCCTATCAGTGCTTCCTCATCCTTGTCCATCAGGGCAGCCTAAAAAAGGAAAAGAAAGGCGCCTCTAAGTGCAGTATGTAAAATTTAATAGAGTGCACAAAGGGTTAAAAGCACTTACAAGATTGTTGAGTGTTAAAAGACATGATAAAATCAGGAGTCCTCATCTGTGGCATGTGTCCATCCTCAGCACGGTGGTAGAGAGCAGTGTAGAGCCGTCCAGCAGCTGTAAAGCGTTCTCATGCGTGTTGAAAAGAGGAGGCAGCAGGGAAGCCTGTATTCACTGCGGGACACACAAGGCTGATGGTGTCAGTGGAGAGAAGGGGGCGGTAACGCGTTTCGGAGCATGTGCGGCTCCTTCGTCAGACCTTCAGGGCAGCCTATGAGTGCTTCCTCATCAGTGTCCATCAGTGCAGCCTCATCCTTGTCCATCAGTACAGCCTCATCAGTGTCTATTAGTGTCCATTAGTGCAGCCCCGTCAGTGTCTATCAGTGCCTCCTCATTAGTGTCCATCAGTGCAGCCCCATCAGTGTCTATTAGTGTCCATTAGTGCAGCCCCGTCAGTGTATATCAGTGCCTCCTCATCAGTGTCCATCAGTGCAGCCCCATGAGTGCCTCCTCATCAGTGGAGCCTATCAGTGCCTCCTCATCAGTGTCCATCAGTGCAGCCTCATCCTTGTCCATCAGTACAGCCTCATCAGTGCAGCCTATC
Source organism: Lithobates clamitans (assembly GCA_037952925.1). NCBI lineage: Eukaryota > Metazoa > Chordata > Amphibia > Anura > Ranidae > Lithobates > Lithobates clamitans. The sequence continues at coordinate 99,641 of JBBGZY010001061.1, read as the reverse complement.
AGTGTCCATCAGTGCCTCCTCATCAGTGTCCATCAGTGCAGCCTTATCAGTATCCATTAGTGCCTCCTCATCAGTATCCATCAGTTACTCCTCATTAGTGTCCATCAGTGCCTCCTCATCAGTGCCCTTCAGTGCAGCCTCATCAGTGAAGCCTCATCCTTGTCCATCAGTACAGCCTCATCAATGCAGCCTATTAGTGTCCATCAGTGTCTCCCCATCAATGCAGCTTCATCAGTGCCTCCTCATCAGTGCCCATCAGTGCAGCCCCATCAGTGTCTCCTCGTCAGTGGAGCCTCATCCTTGTCCATGAGTACAGTCTCATCAGTGCAGCCTATCTGTGTCCATCAGTGCCTCCTCATCAGTGTCCATCAGTGCCTCCTCATCGGTGTCCACCAGTGCCTCCTCATCAGTGCCTCCTCATCAGTATCCATCAGTGCAGCTTCATCAGTGTCTATTATTAATATCCATCGGTGCAGCCGCATCAGTGCCTCATCATCAGTATCAGGGCCGGTGCTACCATTAGGCAAACTAGGCAGCCCGGCCACTGGTGTTCCTACTCTCTTCTCTCTGCAGCAAGTAACTAAGTCTCAGCATCAGTAGACAGCCGCTGCTCCATTCGCACATAGTGTCAGAGGCGCAGCGGCGGCGGAGGACTGTGTCCCGACTCCCGAATGAATGGAAGCAAGCAAACATTCATTGATGGGCACTGGTGAGGCTGCATTTGATGGGCACCGGTGAGGCTACATTGATGGACGGTGGTGAGGCTGGATTTGATGGGCGCTGGTGAGGCTGCATTTGATGGGCACTGGTGAGGCTGCATTTGATGGGCACTGGTGAGGCTGCATTTAATGGGCGCTGGTGAGGCTGCATTTGATGGGCGCTGGTGAGGCTGCATTTAATGGGCGCTGGTGAGGCCGCATTTGATGGGCGCTGGTGAGGCTGCATTTGATGGGCACTGGTGAGGCTGCATTTGATGGGCACTGGTGAGGCTGGATTTGATGGGCGCTTGTGAGTCTGCATTTGATGGGCGCTGGTGAGGCTGCATTTGATGGGCGCTGGTGAGGCTGAATTTGATGGGCGCTGGTGAGGCTGCATTTAATGGGCGCTGGTGAGGCTGGATTTAATGGGCGCTGGTGAGGCTGCATTTGATGGGCGCTGGTGAGGCTGCATTTGATGGGCGCTGGTGAGGCTGCATTTGATGGGCGTTGGTGAGGCTGCATTTGATGGGCGCTGGTGAGGCTGCATTTGATGGGCGCTGGTGAGGCTGCATTTGATGGGCGCTTCATTAAAAAGGTGGGGTTTACATGGGCAGGGAACAGGGGGTGGAGTCAGGGGTTTCGCCTAGGGTGTCAAAAATCCTTGTACCAGCCCTGATCAGTGTCCATCAGTGAATGAGTAAAATTACTTATTTGCAAATTTTACAGGAACTAAAAAAAAAAAATGTTTTTTTTTTTTTAACATTTTCTGTATTTTTTTTCTTTTGTTTAGCAAAAAATAAAAACCCAGAGGTGATTAAATACCACCAAAAGGGATCTCTATCGGTCTCAAAAAAATGATAAAAATGATGTAATTTGAGTACAGTGTAGCACGACTGCGCAATTATTCAAAGTGAGAGAGCTGAAATCTGAAAATCACTTAATCACTTTAATTCCGGGCACTTATACCCCTCTGGGCAGGAAGGGGGGGGGGGTATAAGTGCCTGATATTAAAGTGATTAATTACCTGCAAAGGATATCAGTCCACTTTTGCGTTCCCCAAATAAATGTGCAAATCCAGATATCACCATGTAAAAGTTGTAGGGACCTCCCCCAACGTACCAATCCTTACATGCAGGGGCTGCATTCATTTTCTTTCTTTGTTTTTTTCCCCCCTCTTATTTGCACCTGGTGATCCTCCTGGACCCTGTCCCAGGGTGACAACGCTCACTTACTTTACAGAGGAGCAGCGCTGTCACCCTAGGACAGGAAGTGTGCCAGGACTACAACCCCCCCCCCATCCCCATAACATAGGGGGAGGTGTTCTGTAATCCAACAAAGAGAACCAGTCAGAGATGATAACCTTGCTTGAGATCTCAGTGCAGCATTGTCCACTCACTACAGGTAGGTCTGAGTCCGCTGGATCGCTGGGTATTTGACTAGATAACAGGGAACAATGGAAATGATAGAGATGAACCACAGGACGTTACCGATATTATGGATTTCTGGCAGGATCAATCCCCCCGGTTGTCACCAGAACTAGTGTCCCCATTGGAAAGATCTCCACACTGTTACTGTTCTGGTGACAACTCAAAATGTGAGATTTTCTTTCACTTTCCGGGATAATGGTAAAAAGGACAAATTGAGAGGCTGAATCTTCCTAATTGGGACACAGAGAGCAATAAAAACCTGACAGGCGTTCAATCCCTCTTCACTCCACCCAAAACTAAAAAAAAAATGTTTGCCTTTAGTTATACTTCTATTAATATACTTTACATGTATATATGTATATATATATATATATATATATATATATATATATACATATACATATACATATATATGTATATATATATATATATATATACATATATATGTATATATATATGTATATATATATATATATATATATATATATATATATATATATATATGTATATATATATATATATATATGTATATATATATATATATATATATATATATATATATATACATACACACACACACATCTCACAAAAGTAAGTACACCCCTCACATTTTTGTAAATCTTTTCTTTCTATCTTTTCATGTGACAACACTGAAGAAATGACACTTTGTCTACAATGTAAAGTAGTGAGTGTACAGCTTGTATAACAGTGTAAATTTGCTGTCCCCTCAAAATAACTCAACACACAGCCATTAATGTCTAAACCGCTGGCAACAAAAGTCAGTACACCCCTAAGTGAAAATGTCCAAATTGGGCACAATCAGCCATTTCCCCTCCCCGGTGTCATGTGACTCGTTAGTGTTACAAGGTCTCAGGTGTGAATGGGGAGCAGGTGTGTTAAATTTGGTGTTATCGCTCTCGCTCTCTCATACTGGTCACTGGAAGTTCAACATGGCACCTCATGGCAAAAAACTCGATGAGGATCAGAAAAAAAAGAATTGTCGCTCTACATAAAGGTGGCCTAGGCTATAAGAAGATTGCCAAGACCCTAAAACTGAGCTGCAGCACGGTGGCCAAGACCATACAGAGGTATAACAGGACAGGTTCCACTCAGAACAGGCCTCACCATGGTCCACCAAAGAAGTTGAGGTCACGTGCTCAGCGTCATATCCAGAGGTTGTCTTTGGGAAATAGAGGTATGAGTGCTGCCAGCATTGCTACAGAGGTTGTAGGGGTGGGGGGGTCAGCCTGTCAGTGCTCAGACCATACGCCGCACACTGCATCAAATGGGTCTGCATGGCTGTCGTCCCAGAAGGAAGCCTCTTCTAAAGATGATGCACAAGAAAGACCGCAAACAGTTTGCTGAAGACAAGCAGACTAAGGACATGGATTACTGGAACCATGTCCTGTGGTCTGATGAGACCAAGATAAACTTATTTGGTTCAGATGGTGACAAGCGTGTGTGGCGGCAACCAGGTGAGGAATACAAAGACAAGTGTGTCTTGTCTACAGTCAAGCATGGTGGTGGGAGCGTCATGGTCTGGGGCTGCATGAGTGCTGCCGGCACTGGGGAGCTACAGATTATTGAGGGAACCATGAATGCAAACATGTACTGTGACATACTGAAGCAGAGCATGATCCCCTCCCTTCAGAGACTGAACCGCAGGGCAGTATTCCAACATGATAACGACCCCAAACACACCTCCAAGACCACCACTGCCTTGCTAAAGAAGCTGAGGGTAAAGGTGATGGACTGGCCAAGCATGTCTCCAGACCTAAACCCTATTGAGCATCTGTGGGACATCCTCAAACAGAAGGTGGAGGAGCGCAAGGTCTCTAACATCCACCAGCTCTGTGATGTCATCATGGAGGAGGTGAAGAGGACTCCAGTGACAACCTGTGAAGCTCTGGTGACCTCCATGCCCAAGAGGGTTAAGGCAGTGCTGGAAAATAATGGTGGCCACACAAAATATTGACACTTTGGGCCCAATTTGGACATTTTCACTTAGGGGTGTACTCACTTTTGTTGCCAGCAGTTTAGACATTAATGGCTGTGTGTTGAGTTATTTTAAGGGGACAGCAAATTTACACTGTTATACAAGCTGTACACTCACTACTTTACATTGTAGCAAAGTGTCATTTCTTCAGTGTTGTCACATGAAAAGATAGAAGAAAATATTTACAAACATGTGAGGGGTGTACTCACTTTTGTGAGATGTGTGTATATAGAAGTTGCCTTCTTTAATTTGGCCACTAGATGGCGATTCACACTGACAGTTTTCCATTGGTTTCTTTGTAACCGATTTGATATCTATTTTTTTTTTTAAATTTAGATCTATTATTAGTTTTAGATATTGTATTTATTTTTAAATTATGCAAATCAGTGCTAATACATTTTTTTTTTCAAAGTATCCACAATAATTTCCTCTTTTTCTTTATTTACATAGATTCTCAATTTTAAAAAAAGTGGAGGCATTTGAAATAGTAAATGGTGTTTTATTTTAGTACATTTATTTCTACATATTTTAATAATGCAAATTCGGTTTTTTTTGCATAATATTGATGAATTTATTTCATGCTAGTCCATCAGGGGAAAAAGGAAGCAAAATTAGAGCCATCCTTGGACATTTATTAATCCATCAAGTGCAAAAGCCGTCCACCCGAACACGTTTCACTCAGCAATGAGTTTATTCCTGGCAGCAACAGATATTTTTCTATATTTGCAGAAAATGTTCTTACCCTGGGAAAGAAAACGAATGCATCCACCCCATCTAATGGCTGGTAGGCTGTAGTATATTTTTTTATTTGCTAAAAAACATTGTATGTTAGAAACAGTTACCATGGGGCCTATGTATTAAAAAAAAAAAAAAAAAAAAAAAAACAGAAAGTGGTTCAAAGAGGCTGGATGAAACCAGCAGCATTGGGATGCAAAAATATATATATATATATATATATATATATATATATATATATATATATATATATATATATAAAAAGTAAAACAGTATTGCAAAAAATAAATATAAAACAAATAGGGGTCTATATATAAATAATTTGTTGAACGACTGTCACAAGCGTTCGCCTAGCGTTCATGAATTGTGACAATATTTGGCTTAATACATTGATTTTCTAATAATCGTCAGCTCCATCTAGTGGCCATATTGCAGTATTTGCCTGATCATGGTATTTCAGGAAATATATAGGTTTTGGCCACTAGATGGAGCGGACAATCATAGGAAATCAACATATCGAGGAAAATATGGTCAGAATTTGGCAGGGTTATGGACGAATGCTTGTGACATTCATCCATTGAAAAATTTATACAGAGACCCTTGTATGTTTTTTTTTTTTTTTTCATAAAATACTGGGTTTTTTTTGTGTTTTTTTTTTTTAAATCTCAGTGCTGCTGTTCTCCTGCAGCCTCTTTGTACCTTTTGCTGTCTACATGCATCAGCTGCATATTATTGCTCTAAAATCGCTTCCTGATACTGTGGACCATGTCTGAGCAATGTGTGGCAGCATGGCCATCTGTAGTGCCATCTGTAGTGCCATCTGTAGTGCCATCTGTAGTGCCAGCTATGGCTGCATGTGGCAGGTAACACTGTAGGAGCGCAACTTGTTCACCCCATAACAGGAAGTGCCTGAATGAGGACCCTTGTGGCAGGATCACCAAGGATGATTTTAATGAATGCTGCAGATTTTTTTTTTTTTTTTTATGAAAAATGTCTGAGACTATATTAACATATTAAAACTTATATGAGATTTTAATAATTAGGTTAAATCTACTGTAAGCCACGCCAGGAGCAGATGGGGGGGGGGGGGGGGGGGGGCAGTTCTCTCAGCCAGCTATACAGACTAGTATACTGAAATTGTTCCTGCCTGCAAGTATCTCTATTATTTTTATTTTATTTTTTTAAATATTATTATTATAAATATAACTATTACTATTTTACTTTTAATTATTATCTTATTTTTTTCTTCGATAATAATAGTTATATCTAATTTATTTTTATATTAGTAAGTGAACAAATACAATAACTGCTAATTATCTTTTCTTTTTTTCTTTTTTAATTATAAATGTTTTGTAATTACCATAAACAGTGCATTGGAATTTTGTGGGGTTTATATATTTAAAGAATAATAATATAAAAAATACATGATGACTATTATTATTATATTTCTTATATTATTTATTTATAACAGGTACTTATTTAGAGCTGTCAATTCATGCAGCACTTTACATATATCATACATTCACATTAGTTCCTGCCCTCAAGAAGCTCACATTCATACTATTAGTCGTAGTATTATTATTATTATTATTAGTAGTAGTAGTAGTAGTAGTAGTAGTAGTAGTAGTAGTAGTTATTTTGGTTATATTAGTAGTAGTAGTAGTAGTAGTAGTTATTTTGGTTATATTAGTAGTAGTAGTAGTAGTAGTAGTAGTAGTTATTTTAGTTATATTATTATTATTAGTTATATAGTTATTATAGTTATATATTTTAGTTATATTATTATTATTATTATTATTATTATTAGTAGTAGTAGTAGTAGTAGTAGTAGTAGTAGTAGTAGTAGTAGTAGTAGTAGTAGTAGTAGTTAGTTTAGTTATATTATTATTAGTAATAGTAGTAGTAGTTATTTTAGTTATATTATTATTAATTGTATAGGTATTATAGTTATATATTTTAGTTATAATATTATTAGTAGTAGTAGTAGTAGTATTTTTATATACATTTTTTTAAAATAATAATAGTTATATCCCATTTATTTTTTTTATTAGTAAGTGGACAAATACAATAACTGCTAATTATCTTTCCTTTTCTTTTTTTTTTTCTTTTTTTTGACAAATGTTTTGTAATTGCCAGAAACAGTGCATTGGAATTTTGTGGGGTTTATATATATAAAGAATAATATTAATTATATAAAAAAAATACATGATGGCCATCATTATTATATTTTCAAATTATTTATTTCTATTTATTTATAACAGATGCTTAATTAGAGCTGTCAATTTATGCAGCACTTTACATATATTATACATTCACATCAGTTCCTGCCCTCAAGAAGCTCACAATCTAAGGTCCCTAACTCACATTCATACTATCATTATTAGTAGTAGTATTATTAGTATTAGTAGTAGTAGTAGTAGTAGTAGTAGTAGTAGTAGTAGTAGTAGTAGTTAGTTTAGTTATATTATTATTAGTTATATAGTAATTATAGTTATGTATTTTAGTTATATTATTAGTAGTAGTAGTAGTATTTTTATATACATTTTTTAAAATAATAATAGTTATATCCCATTTATTTTTAGATTAGTAAGTGGACAAATACAAATTACAATAACTGCTAATTATCTTTCCTTTTTTTGTTACAAATGTTTTGTAATTACCAGAAACAGTGCATTGGAATTTTGTGGGGTTTATATATTTAAAGAATAATATTAATTATATAAAAAAAATACATGATGGCCATTATTATTATATTTTCATATTATTTATTTGTATTTATTTATAACAGATGCTTAATTAGAGACGTCAATTTATGCAGCACTTTACATATATTATACATTCACATCAGTTCCTGCCCTCAAGTAGCTCACAATCTAAGGTCCCTAACTCACATTCATACTATCATTATTAGTAGTAGTATTATTAGTATTAGTAGTAGTAGTAGTAGTTAGTTTAGTTATATTATTATTTTTAGTAGTAGTTATTTTAGTTATATTATTATTAGGTATATAGTTATTATAGTTATATATTTTAGTTATATTATTATTATTATTAGTAGTAGTAGTAGTAGTATTATTTTTATATATATTTTTTAAAATAATAATAGTTATATCCCATTTATTTTTATATTAGTAAGTGGACAAATACAAATTACAATAACTGCTAATTATCTTTCCTTTTTTTTTGTTACAAATGTTTTGTAATTACCAGAAACAGTGCATTGGAATTTTGTGGGGTTTATATATTTAAAGAATAATATTAATTATATAAAAAAAAATACATGATGGCCATTATTATTATATTTTCATATTATTTATTTCTATTTATTTATAACATGTACTTAATTTGAGCTGTCAATTTATGCAGCACTTTACATATGTTATACATTTACATCAGTTCCTGCTTACAATCTAAGGTCCTTAACTCACATTCATATTATTAGTATTATTATTATTATTGTTAGTAGTAGTAGTAGTAGTAGTAGTAGTAGTAGTAGTAGTAGTAGCAATAGTAGTAGTAGTAGTTAGTTTAGTTATAATATTATTATTATTATTAGTAGTAGTAGTAGTAGTAGTAGCAATAGTAGTAGCAATAGTAGTAGTAGTAGTTAGTTTAGTTATAATATTATTATTAGTAGTAGTAATAGTAGTAGTAATAGTAGTAGTAGTAGTAGTAGTAGTAGTTAGTTTAGTTATATTATTATTAGTAGTAGTAGTTATTTTAGTTATATTATTATTAGTTATATAGTTATTTTAGTTATATTATTATTAGTTATTTAGTTATTATAGTTATATTTATATATTATTAGTAGTAGTATTTTTTATATATAATTCATAAAATAATAATATAAATAATAACTTAATTTTTTATATTATAATTATTATTATCAGCATTACTATTTATTAAATATATAAACCGCACAAAATTTCTATGCACTGTTTCTAATAGTAGTAGTAGCAATAGTAGTAGCAATAGTAGTAGTAGTAGTTAGTTTAGTTATAATATTATTATTATTAGTAGTAGTAGTAGTAGTAGTAGTAATAGTAGTAGTATCAGTAGTAATAGTAGTTAGTTTAGTTATATTATTATTATTAGTAGTAGTTATTTTAGTTATATTATTATTAGTTATATCGTTATTTTAGTTATATTATTATTAGTTATTTAGTTATTATAGTTATATTTATATATTATTATTAGTAGTATTTTTTTATATATAATTCATAAAATAATAATATAAATAATAACTTAATTTTTTATATTATAATTATTATTATCATCATTATTATTTATTAAATATTTAAACCGCACAACATTTCTATGCACTGTTTCTTATAATTACAGAACATTTATGATTTTTTTTTTCTTTTTTAGCAGTTATTGTATTTGTCCACTTGGGGGCACTGTTGCATCAAAAAAATATAAATATATATAGTTTGGTTTGAGAACTTTACTGAATGACTCCAGAATCTCTATGAGTGACTTTTCAGAGCACATTAGATTTAAGATCTGCTGTGAGAAGTCTCTGAATGGGGCTCGGTTCACATCGGTGCGGGAAACCCGGCGGTTCGGGCATCGTGCATGACTCGCGCAGGCCGTTCACAATGCCCTATGCGATTGCCAACTGCTGGAAGTGCCAATACAAAAAGTTAATGACACCCCCAGATCGGTTTGCACATCGCAGTGTGAACTGTCTGTTCGGACAGGTATCGGATCGCATTGGGTGTGTGAACACGCACGCGATTCGATTCTGGCGCGGACCAAAAACAAAAAGGGTCCTCCACGACTTTGGTCTGAATGTGATGCGAATTCAGCCGTACAAATCTGCATGTGACTTGCACAGAAGTCGCACACAGCGCACTGAGCGCGGCACTGAGTGAACCCGGCCTTCATCACAGAGCTCACAATCATTCCGGATTTTATAATGAGCCGTGTATGTGTGAGCCAGCAGCATGACTCCTGAATCTATCAATGACTCACAATGAGTCTCTATGGAATCACGAGCGAATAATAATAACTGAAAGACGGACTCAACTTTCCAGTAATAAAGTTTCAAAGAATCCTGTTTTTATTTTTTTTTCATGTTTTTGGTGTGGGCAGAACGAGGTATAATTTGTATTTTTGGTTATGTTAATATTTTTGTATAATTCAAGGTATCCGGGTTTTTTTTTTTTGCTGTATTGCAGAGTTTACAGAATAGTTATTGCAGCAAAATAAAGTTACTTAACAGCTAATATGCTGACTGTACTGACTGAGTGTATCACAGGACTGAAGTTATGATCCTTAATCTTAGCTTGGAGGGAAATGAGTCGTGAGTCGATTCAGCGATTCGAATCGTTTCGCTGAACTGATCCAAATGATTCGAATCTCTAAAATGAATCCCTCTGCCCAAGTCTAAAGTAGAAGATGCTTAAAGCGTATCCAATCCCAAAAATAATAACGTGCACCCTCTGTGCAGACCCGCTGTGCCTCCCGCCCTCTGTGCAGACCCGCTGTGCCTCCCACCCTCTGTGCAGACTTGCCGTGCCTCCCACCCTCTGTGCAGACCCACCGTGCCTCCCACCCTCTGTGCAGACCCACCGTGCCTCCCGCCCCCTGTGCAGACTTGCTGTGCCTCCCGCCCTCTGTGCAGACCCGCTGTACCTCCCACCCTCTGTGCAGACCTGCTGTGCCTCCCGCCCCCTGCGCAGACCTGCCGTGCCTCCCGTCCTCTGTGCAGACCTGCCTTGCCTCCCACCCTCTGTGCAGACCTGCCATACCTCCCACCCTTTGTGCAGATCCGCTGTGCCTCCCACCCTCTGTGTAAACCCACCATGCCTCCCGCCCTCTGTGCAAACCCACCATGCCTCCCACCCTCTGTACAAACCCACCATGCCTCCCACCCTCTGTGCAGACCTGCCGTGCCTCCCACCCTCTGTGCAAACCCACCATGCCTCCCACCCTCTGTGCAGACCTGCTGTGCCTCCTGCCCTCTGTGCAGACCTGCCATGCCTCCCATCCTCTGTGCAAACCCACCATGCCTCCCACCCTCTGTGCAAACCCACCATGCCTCCCACCCTCTGTGCAAACCCACCATGCCTCCCACCCTCTGTGCAAACCCACCATGCCTCCCACCCTCTGTGCAAACCCACCATGCCTCCCGCCCTCTGTGCAAACCCACCATGCCTCCCACCCTCTGTACAAACCCACCATGCCTCCCACCCTCTGTACAAACCCACCATGCCTCCCACCCTCTGTGCAGACCTGCTGTGCCTCCTGCCCTCTGTGCAGACCTGCCATGCCTCCCATCCTCTGTGCAAACCCACCATGCCTCCCGCCCTCTGTGCAAACCCACCATGCCTCCCGCCCTCTGTGCAAACCCACCATGCCTCCCACCCTCTGTGCAAACCCACCATGCCTCCCGCCCTCTGTGCAAACCCACCATGCCTCCCGCCCTCTGTGCAAACCCACCATGCCCAGGGCCGTCTTTAAGGCAGGGCAAAAGGGGCAGCTGCCCTGGGCCCTGTCATTGTTGTGGGGCCCAAAGCAGCTGCCTCATACTTGCCAACTTTCCCAGTTTAAATTCCCTCGTCCCTTGAGGTTTTAGTCTCATGCTGTGTCCTAATATCTCAGTGTGAAGTTCTGTTATTAATGCCCAGCTCTGTCTTGTTGTTGTGTACAGATGACTCACCTGCAGACCCTGTGTTTACATGTAAATACCAGCATTGATATGTAAATAGCAGCGGCATTCATATGTAAATAGTGGCAGATCGGCAGCATTCTATGTAAACAGAGGTGGTATTCATATCTATATCATGCCCCCCTGAGGTCATATGCACCATCACCTATACTGAATGCTACCCACCGGGGAAATAAAGGGGCATGCTTGAAAGTCCTGCCTGCAACTGTGGTCATTAAGCCCACCATCAGCCTGTTCTGCAAAGGTAAGCAAATTAGTGAGGGGAGGGTCCTGCCTGCAACTGTGGCCATTAAGCCTACCATCAGCCTGTTCTGCAAAGGTAAGCAAATTAGTGAGGGGAGGGTAGTGTGTGGTTTGCAGAGGTAGGCAGAGAAGGAATTACAGTTTGGGGTGCACAGGTGAGCAAGGTCCAGTCCATGGTGCGCAGCCAGTGAGGAGATGATGTGCTGTAACCTCTAGCAACCAATCAGTAAGCAGTAATGATGTGCAGTAACCAATCAGTGAGCAGTATTGATGTACAGTAATCTCTAGCAACCAATCAACAAGCAGAAATCATGTGCTGTAACCTCTAGCAACTAATCAGTGAGCCAAAATGTTTGCTGTAACCTCTAGCAACCAGTCAGTGAGTGATAATGGTACACTGTAACCTCTGGCAACCAATCGCAATCACTGTCTGATCTGATTCAGTAAACTGATTTTGAGTCTAGTTGCTATTTATTGTATGTCTCAGAGCAGGTGGAGAACAAAACTGTATGGGGGGGCCCCAAGAAAATTTTTGCCCAGGGTCCAATCAATATTAAAGACGGCCCTGACCATGCCTCCCACCCTCTGTACAAACCCACCATGCCTCCCACCCTCTGTGCAGACCTGCCGTGCCTCCCGCCCTCTGTGCAGACCCGCCGTGCCTCCCGCCCTCTGTGCAAACCCACCATGCCTCCCACCCCCTGTGCAAACCCACCATGCCTCCCACCCTCTGTGCAAACCCACCATGCCTCCCACCCTCTGTGCAAACCCACCATGCCTCCCACCCTCTGTGCAGACCCGCTGTGTCCCCCACCCTCTGTGCAGACCCGCCGTGCCTCCCGCCCTCTGTGCAGACCTGCTGTAAAAGGTAGGACTGTGATGGGGGAAAGGGGAGGTGTGACTGCAAGGGGACTATGTTTTATTAATTTATTGATTATTATTTATTACAGGTACTTATATAGTGCCATCAATTTATGTGGCGCTTTATATATATATTATACATTCACATCACTCCCTACCCTCAAGGAGCTTACAATCTAAGGCCCCTAACTTACATACATACATACATACATACATACATACACATATTAGTAGGGCCAATTTAGACAGGAGCCCATTAACCTACCAGTTAACAGGATCTGTGATTGAAGGGAGGACTGTGATTTAAGGAGGGGGGAGCTGTAATGCAAGGGGAGGGGGTCTATGATTTCAAGGAGGGCTGTGTTGTGAAGGAGACTATGTTGTAATAGGAAAGGCACTGTGATGTACAGAGGGGGATCTGTGATTACAAGGGGGACTAAGGACACTGATGTACAGGGGAGGGCTGTGATGTAAGGGGGTTCTGTGATTGCAAAGGGGCTATGATGTAAGGAGGGAGGCTGTGATGTGAGGAGGGGGGCTGCGATGTAAGGGGGGGCGAGTGATTGCAAAGAGGCTATGATGTGAGGAAGGGGACTGTGATGTGAAAGGGGGGACTGTGTTGTGAGGATGGGGGCTGTGATGTAAGGGGGGTCTGAGATTGCAAAGGGGAAGTGACGTCAGAAGGGCAGAACTGTGATTTAAGGGGGCTTTGATGTGAGGGGGGTTCAGTGATTGCAAAGGGGACTCTGACGTGTGGAGGGGGACTATGATGTAGGGGGTGTGGGGTCTATGATTGCCAGGAGGGCTGTGTTATAAAGGGGACTGTGATGTGTGAAGGGAGACTGGATACTGATGTAAAGGGGGGGGGGGGGGTCTGTGATGATGTAAAGAGGCGGGCTGTAATTTGAGGAGGGGTCTGTGATTACAAGGGGGGCTGTGATTTGAGGGGGGTGGATGTGATGTGAAGAGGGGGACTAAGGACACTAAGGATGTAAGTGGGGACAGTAATGTGAAGAGGGGGGCTGAGGACACGGATGTGAAGAGGAAGGCTGAGGACACCGATGTTGAGAGGGGGGCTGCGATGTGAAGAGGGGGGCTGCGATGTGAAGGGGGGCTGTGATGTGAAGAGGGGGGCTGAGGACACTGATGTGAAGGAGGGCTGTGATGTGAAGAGGGGGACTGAGGACACCGATGTAAAGAGGGGGCTGTGATGTGAAAAGGGGGATTGAGGACACTGATATGAAGGGGGGCTGTGATGTGAAGAGGGGGACTGGGGACACTGATGTGAAGGGGGGCTGTGGTGTGAAGAGGGGGGCTGAGGACACCGATGTAAAAAGGGGGCTGTGATGTGAAGAGGGGGACTGGGGACACTGATGTGAAGGGGGGCTGTGATGTGAAGAGGGGGGCTGAGGACACCGATGTGAAAAGGGGGCTGTGATGTAACGAGGGGGACTGAGGACACTGATGTGAAGAGGGGGGCTGTGATGTGAAGAGGGGAGCTGGAGACACTGATGTGAAGGGGGGGCTGTGATGTGAAGAGGGGGGCTGGAGACACTGATGTGAAGAGGGGGGCTGTGATGTGAAGAGGGGAGCTGGGATGTGAAGAGGGGGCTGTGATGTGAAGAGGGGGGCTGTGATGTGAAGAGGGGGGGGCTGAGGACACTGAAGTGAAGGGGGGAATTGTGCCGATCACTGTTCTCCTTGCTGGAGGCTCTGACACGAGGAAGCAAAGCCCTGCCTCCACCAAGATGGCCGCCTCCATACAAAGATGCAATGCAGAACAAGGCATGGAAAGTCAGTAATGGGAAGTAGATCTGCTGCAGGGAGACCTCAGGCAATTCAGCCTTTTTTGGGGCACAGCTTCTACAGTTAAAGGTAAAGCTAAAACGCATATTGCAGCATGCCATTCCTTATACGTGACGGCTGCATTCATTTTCTTTTTTTCAGGCCAGGAATATGTTCAGCAAGCACTTAAAGTTTGCTGCCAGAAATGTTGTGCCCTTGTCAGTTCCTATAAGCTGAACCAGAAGCAAAAAAACAATGTTCTCTCTTCTGTAAACTGTAATAGGGATGAAGACAGGCAGACAGGTTTGTAGTCCAGCCTGGGTGACAACCATGGCTCCCTCCATAGATAACAGTAGATGAGGGAGTGTAGCCACCCAGGGACAAGAAGGGTGTTATTCACAGAATCACCAGGTGAAAAGAAAATTAAAAAAGGAGAAAAATAAACAAATGCAGCCACCCATCTATGGTATGGAGAAGAGGGGAGGGGCGGGTTCTGTTGTCCTTATCCATTTGAGGACCGGGCTTTCTCTGGCATTTTTTTTTTTTTTACATGTAACAATCATTTTTTTTTTGCTAGAAAATTCTCAGAACCCCCCACCCCCACCCCCCAACATTTTATATATTTTTTTTAAAGCAGAGGCCATAGAGAATAAATTGGTGGGTTTTGCAATTTTTATGTCACGCAGTATTTGTGCAGCAATTTTTTAAGCGCAATTTTTTGGGGAAAAACAAATATACTTTTTTTAATTTTAGTGCAAAAAACACAATACATAACCCAATGCAAAGAAGGGGAAAAAATTGTGGGACTTTATATGAGGCGTGTATCCAATCGTAAGTATAATACACATATACAGTATCTCACAAAAGTGAGTACACCCCTCACATTTTTGTAAATATTTTCTTCTATCTTTTCATGTGACAACACTGAAGAAATGACACTTGTCTACAATGTAATGTAGTGAGTGTACAGCTTGTATAACAGTGTAAATTTGCTGTCCCCTCAAAATAACTCAACACACAGCCATTAATGTCTAAACCTCTGGCAACAAAAGTGAGTACACCCCTAAGTGAAAATGTCCAAATTGGGGCCCAAAGTGTCAATATTTTGTGTGGCCTCCATTATTTTCCAGCACTGCCTTAACCCTCTTGGGCATGGAGGTCACCAGAGCTTCACAGGTTGTCACTGGAGTCCTCTTCCCCTCCTCCATGACGACATCACGGAGCTGGTGGATGTTAGAGACCTTGCGCTCCTCCACCTTCCGTTTGAGGATGCCCCACAGATGATCAATAGGGTTTAGGTCTGGAGACATGCTTGGCCAGTCCATCACCTTTACCCTCAGCTTCTTTAGCAAGGCAGTGGTGGTCTTGGAGGTGTGTTTGGGGTCATTATGTTAGAATACTGCCCTGCGGCCCAGTCTCTGAAGGGAGGGGATCATGATCTGCTTCAGTATGTCACAGTACATGTTGGCATTCATGGTTCCCTCAATGATCTGTAGCCCCCCAGTGCCGGCAGCACTCATGCAGCCCCAGACCATGACACTCCCACCACCATGCTTGACTGTAGGCAAGACACACTTGTCTTTGTACTCCTCACCTGGTTGCCCCCACACATGCTTGTCACCATCTGAACCAAATAAATGGTCTCATTCCAGTAACCCATGTCCTTAGTCTGCTTGTCTTCAGCAAACTGTTTGCGGGCTATTTTGTGCATCATTTTTAGAAGAGGCTTCCTTCAGGGATGACAGCCATGCAGACCAATTTGATGCAGTGTGCAGCATATGGTCTGAGCTCTGACAGGCTGACCCCCCACCCCTACAACCTCTGCAGCAATGCTGGCAGCACTCATACGTCTATTTCCCAAAGACAACCTCTGGATATGACGCTGAGCACGTGACCTCAACTTCTTTGGTGGACCATGGTGAGGCCTGTTCTGAGTGGAACCTGTCCTGTTATACCGCTGTATGGTCTTGAACACCGTGCTGCAGCTCAGTTTCAGGGTCTTGGCAATCTTCTTATAGCCTAGGCCATCTTTATGTAGAGCAACAATTCTTTTTTTTTCAGCTCCTCAGAGAGTTCTTTGCCATGAGGTGCCATGTTGAACTTCCAGTGACCAGTATGAGAGAGTGAGAGCGATAACACCAAATTTAACACACCTGCTCCCCATTCACACCTGAGACCTTGTAACACTAACAAGTCACATGACACCAGGGAGGGGAAATGGCTAATTGGGCCCAATTTGGACATTTTCACTTAGGGGTGTACTCACTTTTGTTGCCAGCGGTTTAGACATTAATGACTGTGTGTTGAGTTATTTTGAGGGGGCAGCAAATTTACAATGTTATACAAGCTGTACACTCAGAGAGGATGAGATTTGAAGGACTACAAGTCCCAGCATGAACCCCTAAGATCTAAGGATGTGACCCCTTAGATCTCATAGGTTCATGCTGGGACCTGTAGTCCTTCACTACTTGGGGGGGGGTGTCACATCCTCAGTTCTGAGGGGCTCATACTGGGACCTGTAGTCCTTCACTTTTGGTTGGGTCTCATCCCCCAAAAGTGAAGGATTGCAAGTCCCAGCATAAACCCCTGCTTTTTGTCGGTTCCAAGCCATCCCTGGCGCCCGTCCTCACCTTAGAGTTTTGAAAGCTGCTCTCAACTGAGTCCTGTCAGTTTCCCTTTCCCTTCCCTCTGAGCATGCCGTGCCGCCGGAGAAGTTGGGTGGAGCTAAAGCACTAGGTGCTGAGTGGTGCAGGAGGGGGAAGTTAAATCCTCCTCCGATTTGAATGCTGAGTCCTCGGCCTCGCTCTGCATTAGGTCACTGGTTGCTAGACGCCAGGCGCTGCGGCCCTAGCAACCAGTGGGCAGTAGAAGAGAAGCAAAATGATACCCCAGCTCCACTGCCAATATGATGATCTATGAACTGTGATCCGGTGCTCTAGCCAGGACGATCAGGCCCCAAAATGCAGTACTAGAATCAGAAAAGGGCTGGTGACTCGGATGCTCTTGAATAAAAGTCCTTTATTGGGTTACATGGGTACACGGGTACAGGCTACGCTGACGCGTTTTGGCTAAGAAGCCTTCATCAAAGCAATACAGGCTACGCTGACGCGTTTCGGCTAAGAAGCCTTCATCAAAGCAATACAGGCTACGCTGACGCATTTCGGCTAAGAAGCCTTCATCAAAGCAATGCTTCTTAGCCAAAACGCGTCAGCGTAGCCTGTACCCGTGTACTCATGTAACCCAATTAAGGACTTTTATTCAAGAGCATCCGAGTCGCCAGCCCTTTTCTGATTCTAGTGGGCAGTAGAGCCAGCGGTGGAGGTGGAGCAAGCTACAGTTCTCGGATTAATACTGTCAATTAGTAAAGCAGCACTGTCTGCGGTGGCCTTTTTGGGGCATCAGATTGGCGGCCCAGTCCACCCCTGTTCTCTGCAGTTCTCGCTGATGTCCCTTTTGCTTAGGGGGGCGTCGGCGCCCCCCTGTAAAATGCCACCTAAGACAAACACCTTGTTTGCCTGGAGGTAGATATGCCCCTGGCTGAGCCTCCTTGATTGACAGAACCGGAATCGAGTGAATGTAAAGGAACGGTTCAGGGACACTCAGACTGGGGAAAATAGGGACTAAAGGGACCCTCCAGCCATTAAATGGTCCAGCCAGGGACAGTCAGGCTGGGGAGGAAAAAAACTAGATGATGCTGGGGGTCCCCCAGCCAGGAAATGAGTTGGGCTCTATCTGACTTGCTGCAGCTTCTAATACAAACCGCGAGAAGACCACGGTATTCAGTGGAATCAGAGGAAGCCATTTCAGTCCCGGAGAGGAGCCGCTACAACTGTGCAAGACTGAAAGGGAAGGTTGGAGTTCAGCTTTAAGTACGCTGCATAAAAATACACCATAAGACCACCCTAAGAGAAAGCTTGCCTTCCAAAGCTCCTACCCTATTATCAAGTTGTGAAAATGAAGGGATTATGGAATTACACAATATGGTCAGTAACATTCAAGCATTTACATTCCACTTTATGTAAAAAACCAAAACATTCCCACTAATTAAACGTCATTTGGAAAGATTACAATTCACCCCCAAAAAAGAAAAAAAAAAAACGTGTAATCTGGTATGTTATTTCTTCTTCCTTCGGTACGCGGACTCGGTGTTCCGAGATTCGCTTTGAAATTATGGATAATTTTCCAATTGTATTTACAGGGAGAACTCGGCGTTTTAATTATAGAATTCTGGTGGGTTTAAATGTGCGTGCCCGCCAGGCGCGGCGATTGGTGGCAATGGGATGTATTGTGTCTGAGCGTTCTCCCTGCTGGAGGCTTTTTTGGGGGAATGTTATCATTTTATATCTAATTATAGAGCAGGGAAAAGTTTGAGGCTTTAGTCTCTGTTGATATTGTTCCTTCGGTAAGAAGCAAGAAAGGAATCTCGGGAATAAACCGTGGTGTGGGGGGGGGGGGAGGTGATATTCGGGAATGGGCTCTTAAGACCGATAATTTGGCTCCAGCCCATATCCAATAGACTGCACTGCTTCTCGCAATCATTGCAGTATTATATCTTCTGTCTTTTGCATACATAAAAACTCTTTCAATCCTAATAAATTTCCATAGCGGTGAATGAAACTTAATAAATACTAGAAATTGGCTTCTATTTGGGTATGGCATCCATGGGTTGCCTGCCACCAACTTCAGCAAAGCATTATCTCTTCTTTACAATTTTTTTTTTTTTTTGTAAATTATTTCTATTTATTTTAATAATGTAAATACAGTTACAAGTTAAGGTTAGGGAGCAGGTCATCCTCTTAACCAACACACCGCTGTGTGCACTCATCTTCTTCTTTTTCTCCTTCCTCTTCATCTTCTTTGTATCCTTCTTCTTCTCTTCTTCTTTTTCTTCTCCTTCTTCTTTGTCTTCTTTATGTCCTTGGTCGCCTTCTTCATCTTCTTCTTCTTGTTTGCCTTCTTCTCCTTCTTTGTCCTCTTCTTTTTCTTCGCCTTTTTATTTGTCTTATTTATTGCCTTATACTTTTTGTTTTCTTCTTCTTCTTGTTCTTCTTTGCTGTCTTCTTCATCCTCTTCTTCTTCTCTTTCTTCTTCATCGCCTTCTTTATCTTCTTCATCTTCTTCGCCTTCTTCTGCTCCTTCTTTGTCTTCTTCTTCTTCTTCTTCTTCTTTTGCCTTCTACTTTGCCTTCTTTATCGCCTTCTTCTTCATCACTGTCTTCTTCATCTTCTTCATCTTTTTTATCTCCTTCTTTGTCGCCTTCTTCCTCTTCTTCGCCTTCTTCTTTGTCTTTTTTATCTCCTTCTTCATCGCTGTCTCCTTCGTCTTCTTATCCTTCCTCTTCCCCATCTTGTTTGCCTTCTTCTTCTTTCTTGTCTTCTTCTCCTTCTTCTTCTCCTTATCTCCTTTTTTGTCTGCTTCTTCTTCATCGCCGTCTTTTTTGTCCTCTTCTTCTTGTTCTTCTTCTTGTTTGCCTTCTTCTTCTCCTCCTTCTTTGTCTTCTTCTTCTCCTTTCTCTTCTTCTCCTTCACCTTCTTCCTCTTTTTCTCCTTCTTCTTCTTCTCCTTCTTGTTAGTCTTCTTTTTCTTCTATTTTTAGCTGGCTTTTGGGGAGCAGGTCGTCCTCTCAACCAACATACTGCTGTAGATGCTGCTGGATTCCACGTGTTGTTTACAATACGCTTTCACCTTTGGAATTCGGTGGAGATATTTCTGGCTTTCTATTTGGATGTGGCATCCATAGACTGCTTGCCACCAACTTCAACAAAGTATTTTTTTTTTATTTTTTTTAGCCATTTTTTGGTAAATTATTTCGCCTTCTTCTGCTCCTTCTTTGTCTTCTTCTTCTTCTTCTTCTTTGCCTTCTACTTTGCCTTCTTTATCGCCTTCTTCTTCATCACTGTCTTCTTCATCTTTTTTATCTCCTTCTTTGTCGCCTTCTTCCTCTTCCTCGCCTTCTTCTTTGTCTTTTTTTATCTCCTTCTTCATCGCTGTCTCCTTCGTCTTCTTCTCCTTCCTCTTTCCCATCTTGTTTGCCTTCTTCTTCTTCTTTCTTGTCTTCTTCTCCTTCTTCCTCTTCTTGTCTTCTTTATCTCCTTCTTCTTTGTCTTCCTTATCTCCTTTTTTGTCTGCTTCTTCTTCATCGCCGTCTTTTTCGTCTTCATCCTCTTTTTCTTCTTCTTGTTTGCCTTCTTCTTCTCCTCCTTCTTTGTCTTCTTCTTCTCCTCCTTCCTCTTCTTCTCCTTCGCCTTCTTCCTCTTTTTCGCCTTCTTCTTCTTCTCCTTCTTGTTAGTCTTCTTTTTCTTCTATTTTCAGCTGACTTTTGGGGAGCAGGTGGTCCTCTCAACCAACATACTGCTGTAGATGCTGCTGGATTCCACGTGTTGTTTACAATACGCTTTCACCTTTGGCATTCGGTGGAGATATTTCTGGCTTTCTATTTGGATGTGGCATCAATAGACTGCTTGCCACCAACTTCAACAAAGTATTTTTTTTATTTTTTTTAGCCATTTTTTGGTAAATTATTTCTGTTTAGTTTTATAATGACATACAAGTTTTAAAAAACAAGGTTAGGGAGCTGGTTGTTCTCTCAAAAAACACACTGCTGTGGGTTATTTCTCTTCAGTTTAATAAGGTAATAAAGACAAGTTAAAAAAAGAAAAGGTTGTCCTGTCCTGTCAACCAACACACTGCTGTAGGTCCCCTTGGATTCCTTTGGGGATCAATTGAGATATTTCTTACCTTCTATTTGTGTATGGCATCCATGGGTTGCCTACCACCAAATACAACACAGTATTTTCTATTCTTCATGTAGCGCTGGTAGATTTATGATCTACCATCTGATAGGTAAATTTAGTGAATTGCTCGTTATAGGAAGTCAGATTTGCCTCTGTTCCAGCTTGGCTGACGTTGCGTGTGGTTCCCCATTGTGCCGGTGGGTGTCGTTGTCACCATCGGCGGGTGTCCAGAGGTAAACTCAACGGAACCCTAGACCCGGTGCCGGTGAAACAGAGGTATCGAGAGTGAAGGTAACAGCCCCCTTAAACCAGCAGCTCCACCGAGAGTTATTGCTACATTTATAGCCATTTTCTTTTGGTAAATTATTTCTGTTCAGTTTAATAATGTAATAAAGACATACAGTTACACGTTAAAAAGTTTGGGAACAGGTCGTCCAAACAATACACTGCTGTAGGTGCTACTGGATTCTGTGCGTTTTCCACCTTTGGCGACCGGTGGAGGTTTTTCTGGCCTTCTCTTTGGGTATGGCATCCATGGGTTGCCTGCCACCAACTTCAACAAAGTATTTTCTCTTCTTTATAGTCATTTTGTTTGTAAATTATTTCAATTCAGTTTAGTCATGTAAAAAAGATATACAGTTACAAGGTTAAAAAAAAAGGTTGGGGAGCAGGTTCGTCCTGTTAACCAATATACTGCTGTGTGTGCTGCTGGATCCCTTCGCGTTGTCCACCCTTGGTGATCAGTGGAGATATTTCTGACATTCTATTTGGGTGTGGCATTCAATGGTTGCCTGCCACTAACTACATGAAGGTATTTTCTCTTTCTATTCTATTTTATTTAGTTTAATAATGTAATAAAGACATACAGTTACAAGCTTAAATAGGTCACGCACATTAAAGAAAACTCTGACATTGCCATCATGCAAGCAAAATCTTTGGGTATGGCACCCATGGATTGCCAGCTACCAACAAACTATTCTCTCATCGTTACTGTCATTATTTGGTAAATTAATTCAATATTCATACTCATGAAATAATTCAGTTTAATAATGTAATTCAAGACATAGTTTCACGTTAAAAAAGGTTGGGAAGCAGGTTCGTCCTGTCAACCAAAATACGCTACTGTCCACCTTTGGTAATGAGTGGAGATATTTCTGACCTTCTATTTGGGTGTGGCATCTAATGGTTGCCTGCCACTTACTACATCAAAGTATTTCGCGTTCTATTTTATTTTATTTTGTTTAATAACGTAATAAAGACATACAAGTTAAAAAAAAGGTCAGGGAACAATAAAAACAATCGAGAAAACTGACATTGCCAGCATGCGAGCAAAACCGATTTACTAGCCTTCTGTTTGGGTAAGGAATCCATGGATTACCTGCCATCCACTTCAACAAAGTATTTTCTCTTCTTTATAGTCACCCCCCCCCCCCCCATGGGGATCATGAAGAGAGACACCCAAAATCTGTGTCAGGCATTGAATTTGGAAGACCTTGGCCATTGGGGAGCAGTTTGTCCTCTCAACCAATACTCTGCTGTAGGTGCTGCTAGATTCTGAGTGTTGTGCAGAATACCTATCCAGCCTTGGTGATGGGTGGTGATATTTCAGGCCTTCTATTTGGGTATGGCATTCATGGTGGCCTGCCACCAACTTCAACAACGTATTTCCTCTTCTTTTTAGTAATTTTTGTTGGTAATTTTTAAATTTAGTTTATTAATGTAATAAGACATACAGTTAAAAGTTAGAAAAGTTCCAAGACCAATAAAACCAACATTCAAGAAAACTGTAACATTGTCTGTGTGCATGCAAATCCGATGCACTATATAATTACATTCAGGCCCGTTTTTTTTTTTAGTTTGACAGTCTCCTTTTTCTTTTTCTTTGTCTTTTTTTATCTTAGCTGGCTATTTTGAAGCAGGAAGTCCTCTCAACCAATGCCTCCATTGGGCCTTCTCTTTGGATATGGCATCCATGGGTTTCCTGCCACCAACAAGAACAACGTATTTTCTCTTCTTTATCACATATTTTTTTTTAGTAAATTCATTATATACTGTAATTATAGCTGGTTATGGGTACTACATTCTTCTTCTTTAATCCTTAGCTGGCTATTGGGGAGCAGGTTGTCTTTACAAGTATGCTTCTGTAGGAGCTGCTGGATTCCATATGTTGTTCACAATATGCTTCCACCTTTGGAGATCGGTGGCAAAATTTCAGGCCATGTCAATGATCAGTCGCAGGCTCCTTAGATCAACTTTGTTATGTTTGAGCCATGTTTTCTTTGGTGTTGCTTTTCAAGCCATCGGATGGACAGATAGCTCTCGCCAGAAGAGTTTATGTGACAGCCAACTGGTGTTCATTCTACAAATCTGGCCAAGCCATAGCAGTCATTTAGATTTGTTCATTGACTGAAGGTTGGTGGTCAAAACTTGTCCGAATTGACTCGTTCTGATGGTGATCACGAAAAGAGAGACACCGAAAATCTATCTCAGACATTGCATTTGGAAGACCTTGAGCTTATTCGTGTAAGGTTTGCGTAGAGTCCATGTTTTTGATTTGTACGGGTGAATTGGCAGGAAAGGTGTTGGGAAGGGGAGAATTTTGGTCTTGGTGGGGATGTTAGCTTAAAAACAAGTGGACTGCATCTGCAATTTACTTATTGGCCGCTTGATCAAGCATGGTTATTGGATGTCTGTTGGTTGGTCTGATGTGGAGAATACTGTCAAAGGACAATATCCATATGGATACTGCAGAGTGCTCTATGCCTAGCCTTCTGGTAGCCTCCGGTGGGGAAGAAGAGGACTAGTGCTGGAGGAGCACCACCGCCCTCTGAACGGAAAAAAATCCCTGCTGAGAGGAGTGACATTGCAGTAACTCTGGTCAGTGAGAGAGGAGCTCCCAGTGCGCATGCACTGCACATACAGCCAGCTCCCGGGGCAGGTGCCCCCTCTTACCTCACCTCGTCCCGGCCTGTGACCAGCGAGTCATTGGCCAAATGTTGTACTGGAACCAACAAGCAGATGTTTGGTTCCATAGTAAGCGGGATATAATAGTGAGTCTAGAAGTAAGGTAAACCACTGCTTGCCAAAAGTACTGTATAGCTGGGCAGTTCCAAAAGACGTGCAGGAAATCTTGGAGACACCATGAGCATTTCACTGGTTGTGCTGGATACATTTTGTTAAGTAAATGCTACAGTGCCTTGAAAAAGTTTTCTTACCCCTTGAAATTTTCCACATTTTGTCATGTTACAACAAAAAATATAAATGTATTTTATTGGGATTTTATGTGATAGACCAACACAAAGTGGCACCTAATTGTGAAGTGGAAGGAAAATGATAAATAGTTTTCAATTTTTTTTTACAAATAAATATGTGAAAAGTGTGTGGGGTACATTTGTATGGCGCCCCCCGGAGTCAATACTTTGTAGAACCGCCTTTCCCTGCAATTACAGCTGCAAGTCTTTTTGGGGATGTCTCTACCAGCTTTGCACATCTAGAGAGGGACATTTTTGCCCATTCTTCTTTGCAAAATATCTCAAGCTCTATCAGATTGGATGGAGAGCATCTGTGAACAGCAATTTTCAAGTCTTGCCACAGATTCTCAATTGGATTCAGGTCTGGACTTTGACTGGGCCATTCTAACACATGGATATGCTTTGATCTGCACCATTCCATTGTAGCTCTGGCTGTATGTTTCGGGTTGTTGTCCTGCTGTAAGGTGAACCTCCGCCCCAGTCTCAAGTCTTTTGCAGACTCTAACAGGTTTTCTTCTAAGATTGTCCTGTATTTGGCTCCATCCATCTTCCCATCAACTCTGACCAGCTTCTCTGTCCCTGCTGAAGAAAAGCATCCCCACAACATGATGCTACCACCACCATGTTTCACAGGGGGGATGGTGTGTTCAGGGTAATGTGCAGTTTTCCGCCACACATAGCGCTTTGCTTTTAGGCAAAAATAATCAATTTTGGTCTCATCTGACCAGAGCACCTTCTTCCATATGTTTGCTGTGCCCCCCACATGACTTCTTGCAAATTGCAAACGGGACTTCTTTTGGCTTTCCTTCAACAATGTCTTTCTTCTTGTCACTCTTCCATAAAGGTCAGATTTGTGGAGAGCACCACTAATAGTTGTCCTGTGGACAGATTCTCCCACCTGAGCTGTGGATCTCTGCAGTTCCTCCAGAGTTATCATGGACCTCTTGGCTCTTCTCTGATGAATGCTCTCCTTGCCCGGCCGGTCAGTTTAGGTGGACGGCCATGTCTTGGTAGGTTTGCAGTTGTGCCATACTCTTTCCATTTTTCGATAAGGGATTGAACAGAGCTCCGTGAGATGTTCAAAGCTTGGGAGATTTTTTTGGGGGGATATTTTTTTGGGGGGATATTTTTTTATAACCTAACCCTGCTTTAAACTTCTCCACAACTTTATCCCTGACCTGTCTGGTGTGTTCCTTGGCCTTCATGATACTCTTTGTTCACTAAGATTCTCTAATAAACCTCTGAGGGCTTCACAGAACAGCTGTATTTATACTGAGAACAAATTACACACAGGTGGAATATTTACTATTAGGTGACTTCTGAAGGCAATTGGTTCCACTAGATTATGTAAGTTGCTAACATCAAGCTGGATGGAGATTTTTTTTTTATACCTTTTAACCTCTCATGTGCTTTCTATCTTCAGATATACCTGTGTGCTTCTCCTGAGGAAGCAAGTTTTTATCTCGCGAAACGTGTAGAGAATTTAAGCACAGGCCATCTTGATTGATGGACAGCATCAGCTCAGTTGTCATATGTTGATGTCAGGTCTTTTCAAACTTAAAGGTTTTTGAATGCCATTTGATGATGTTTTTTCACTGTTGCTATACATGTATAAGGATATTATCAGGGCTGGGCCCATCCCTTCCTTCCCTGAGCTGGCTGCTCAGGTGTCGGCTAATTGCCAGCTCCTATCTCTCCACAGTGACTCACCTGTTGATGATCCCGCTCGTCAGTCCTGCCTACTTAAGCCGTCCAGTCCAGATAATCTCTGCCTTTGCCTTGGTCACATCTCTAGAGACGCTCTCCTGTGTTCCTGTTAAAGACTTGCTTGGCTGACATTCCTTCTGGCTCCAGACCCTGCTTGCTGTTCTACTACGCTCCTCTCTGGCTCCCTGACGTTCTGGCTTGTCTGACTAACCGTTCCGGTTCCTGAACTCTGGCTATGTTTTAACTACGTTTACTCTGTTTACCTTTTCTTAATTTTTATTAACAAGTGTACTTCTGTCTGTGTCTGATTCATGGTTTCTGACAGTAGGCGAAGGCCATGAATTCAGAAGATGCAGTCAATCCACTTGTTGGTAATATTTTTTCCAGTTTGGATCAGCAGGATCACCGCATGGATCAGTTTGCTATGGCGTTACAAACGCTCCTGAGTCGCACGGCTCACCTGGAATCTCCCACTGTGGCCGCCTGATATAACCTTGTTGCAGGCCGACCCTGTTGCTGTTCCAGTCTCTGTGCAGGCACTCGCCTCGAGTATTACCGCTACAAGAGGTATGTCTGGTTCCGCTCCGCTTCCCCAAGCGATTTGGGGGGAATCCAGTCCAATGTAGAGGGTTTCTCAACCAGGTTGAGATATACTTTGAGATGCTGCCCCAGGCGTTTTCCACAGACAGAAGCAAAGTTGGTTTCATGATTGTGATGGACTCACCCGGGACAGAGGCTTTTGGAGGGGACTGAATGCTGGCCTCTTACCTACTGATTGTGGGCCCTGGATTTTGGGGAAACGGTGCTCTTTGTGAGCTGTATGCCTGGGGACCCTTTAGGCGGTGTTAGTTTGGATTTAGGTCCATGTCCCCCCAAGACACACAGTCTCTGGAAACCCTGTATATGCCATATTAGAAATAATGACTGACTCATACTGTTGGGACACATACTGTTAATAGACGCTGATGTCATCAACTCCAGTCATCTGTCTGTCTGTTGTCTGCTATAATGTAAATAAGTCTAGTATTGCTTCTAAGAGTCTTTTACCCATTGTTGTTTGTGCTAATTAACCCTGCAATTGTATGAAGGAGTTCTGTGTTGATATTTATGATAATATGTATTGTATAGTTGGTGAGTTAGGAGACGTCAAGGCTGCCCTAAAAGGTCATATCTCTGAGTCACCTGTCTGGTTAAAGGATTAGTTAATTAGCTCATGTTAATTAGGTTTCTGGTTACAGTTTGTATTGTCATCCTTGTGTATATATTTCTGTGAGATCTCAAATAAAAGAGGCTATTCCTGATGTACTCCAAGACTGGTGTTGTCTGGTTCTTGGGGGTTACTATAGCCAGATCCATTGGTCTCGTGTTCCAGGACTTAGGAAGCGATATACTGATGGAAGCACTCAAGCGGAGTGTGGGACGTTCCGTCAGTGATATCTTTGCTTTCTGAGAGAGCTCTGGCCTGGGCAAACCCTCTATGGGAGACGCAAAAACCTGTTGTCTTGAGTTACCCTGAGTTTGTGGCTTCTTTTAAAAGGGTATTTGAAGTTCCCGCAAGCTTCGCTTCTGCTGCCAAGTGCCTCATGTCCATCAAACAGAGTACGAGAACTGTTGCCGATTAATTACGCCATTGAATTCCGTACTCTGGCAGCAGAGGTTGCTAGGAACAATGAGGCCCTCGTGGCTGCTTTTTCTCATGGTCTCTCGGATACCATCAAGGATAAGATAGCAGCCCGAGATATACCCACTGGGCTGGAGAAGTTGATCAAGTTTGCCATCCTCATTGACTCTAGTCAGAGAAAGACTCTTTTTTAAGGAGCGCTTGCGGAAGCCTCCTGTACATTTGTTTCTGAGCTTTGCAGTCCCACCCTTGCCTTCCTCACCTCCCATGCCTCCTGGTACCAAGTCGGTCAGTGAAGGTAAACCCATGCACTTGGGTTTCACGCGTCTCTCTGCAGATGAGAGAACCTTTAGGAGGAGGGAGAGATTGTGCCTTTATTGTGGCCAGGCAGGTCACTTTTTGAAGTCTTGTCCTACCTGTCCAGGGAACGCCCGAACGTTGAGGTCCTGTCATGGACAGACCTTAGGTGACGTTGTTTTGTCCCCAGTTATCAAGAAGGCTAAGCCCCTGGTTTCGGTCACCCTTTCTTGGGCTGAGTCATCCGTCAAGATACAGGCTCTAATCGACTCTGGGGCTGCAGGCCTGATTATTGATGCTGCCTTTGTATCGAAGCACTTGATTCTGCTGCAGCTGCTTGACACTCCACTTGCCATTAAGGCTCTTGACGGGAGACCCCTACAGCCTGCCCATGTGACTCATGAGACTGTTCCATTATCCATGGCCGTAGGGGCTCTTCACCATAAGATAATCCAATTCCAAGTTTTTTCCTCACCTAAATTTCCGCTAGTTATAGGTTATCCTTGGTTTTAGAGGCACAACCCCTCTTTTGTTTGGTTCAATGCTGAGGTTCTCTCCTGGTCGCCACAATGCAGTAAGACATGCTTCCAGAAGGTAGCCAAGGTGCACCTCTTCGCTCTTCTACCTGCCGGAGGAGTACGGCGATTTTAGTGATGTCTTTGACAAAGGTCAAGCCGGTAGTTTGCCTCCACACCAGTCGTATGATTGCGCAATTGACCTCCAACCTGGTGCCATACCCCCTCGTGACTTTACTCTTTGTCGGTCTTGAAGGATAAGGCCATGGAGGAGTATGTTGCAGATGCTCTTTCTCGAGGTTTCATCCCCAAATCCTTATCTCCTGTTGGTGCTGGTTTCTTCTTTGTGAAGAAGAGGAGTGGTGAACTGAGACCTTGTATTTATTATAGGGGTCTCAATCGTTTCACGATTAAGAATGACTATCCGATTACGTTGATGACGGAGTTTTTTGACCAGGGATACAGAGTTATTTGACAAGGGAGCAACGGATTTCCTGAAGCTTGATTTGAGAGGGGCATACAATCTTGTGAGGATTAAAGAGGGCGACGAGTGGAAAACTGCGTTCAATACCAGAACAGGCCATTATGAGTAACTCGTAATTTCTTTTGGCCTTTGTAATGCCCCGGCAGTTTTCCAGGAATTTATTAACGATGTCCTCCGAGATTTGTTGCAGTTATGGGTGGTGGTTTATCTCAACGATATCCTCATATTTTCCAAGTCCCTGGAGAGCCACCACACAGATGTCTCTCGTATGTTTCAGAGACTTAGAGAGAACAATCTCTATTGTAAATTGGAGAAGTGCGAATTCTATCGTGAACAGGTTAAATTCCTAGGTTATGTTATTTTCACTGCTGGTTTTTCAATGGACCCAGAGAAACTTTCAGCAGTCCTACAGTGGCCCTGACCCATGGGTTTACTTCCTCTGCAGCGTTTTCTTGGCTTTGACAACTATTATCGGAAGTTTATACGTAACTTCTCATCGCTGGTCAAGCCCCTGACTGATATGACCAGAAAGGATGGTAACCCACAGAGTTGGTCCCTGGAGTCCATTAACCACTTGACAACTGGGCACTTAAACCCCCTTCCTAACCAGACCAATTTTCAGCTTTTGATGCTCTCACATTTTGAATGACAATTACTCAGTCATGCAACACTGTATCTATATGACATTTTTGTCCTTTTTTTCACACAAATAGAGCTTTCTTTTGGTGGTATTTAATCACTGCTGGGTTCTTTATTTTTTGCGCTATAAAAGAAAAAAGACCGAAAAATCTGTAAAAAAATACATTTTTCTTCATTTCTGTTATAATAGTTTGCAAATTAGTAATTTTTCTTCATATATTTTGGCCAAAATTTATACCGCTACATATCTTTGGTAAAAATAACCCAAATCGGTGGATATTATTTGGTCTTTGTGAAAGTTATAGAGTCCAAAAGCTATGGTGCCAATATCTGAAAATTGATCACACCTGAAGTACTGACGGCCTATCTAATTTCTTGAGACCCTAACATGCCAGAAAAGTACAAATACCCCCCAAATGACCCTTTTTTGGAAATAAGACATTCCAAGGTATTTAGAAAGATGCATGGTGAGTTTTTTGAAGTTGTCATTTTTTCCCATAGTTCTTTGCAAAATCAAGGGGTTTTTTTTACTTTTTTTTTTTTCACAAAATTGTCATATTAGCAAGTTATTTCTCACACACAGCATATGCATACCACAAATTACACCCCAAAACACATTCTACTATTACTCCCGAGTACGGCGATACCACATGTGTGAGACTTTTACACACCGTGGCCACATACGGAGGCCCAACATGCAGGGGAGCACCTTCAGGCGTTCTGGAGCACCCAGGCCAATTCTGACATTTCTCTCCTACATGTAAATATCATCATTTATTAGCTAGAAAATTGCATAGAACCCCAAAACATTATATATGTTTTTTTAGCAAAGACCCTAGAGAATACAATGGCGGTCGTTGCAACTTTTTATCTCGCACGGTATTTGCGCAGCAATTTTTTTAACGCTTTTTTTTGTAAAAAAAAAACTGTTTTGTGCTTTACAAAAACCAAAACAGTAAAGTTAGCCCAATGTTTTTGCAGAATGTGAAAGATGAAGTTATACTGAGTAAATAGATACCCAACATGTCACCTTTCAAAATTGCACGTGCTTGTGGAATGGCGCCAAACTTTGCTACTCAAAAATCCCCATAGGCGATGCTTTAAAATTTTTTACTGGTTACATGTTTTGAGTTACAGAGGAGATCTAGGGCTAGAATTATTGCTCTGGCTCTACCGATTGCAGCGATACCTCACATGTGTGGTTTGAACACCGTTTTCATATGTGGGCGGGACTTAGGTATGCGTTCGCTTCTGCATGCGAGCACACAGGGACAGGGGCGCTTTAAAAAATTTTTATTTTTTTTTATTGTTCATTTTACTTTATTTATTTTAGTTTGATGCTTTTTTCCAAAAAAAAAATTTTTTGATCACTTTTATTCCTATTACAAGGAATGTAAACATCCTTGTAATAGGAATATGGCATGACAAGTCCTCTTTACAGTGAGATATGGGGTCAATAAGACCCCACATCTCACCTCTAGGCTGGGAAGCCTGAAATTAAAAAAAAAAAAACGATCCTGGCTTTGATCAGAGCGGTGAGTCGGTAGAAGCACCGGAGGGCGGCGGGAGGGGGGGACGTCCCCTCTCGCCTCCTGTAAAAACGATCAAGCAGTGGAACAGCCGCTATGATCGTTCTCATGGTGCAGGGAATCGCCGGCTGAAAAAGCTGATATCTGAATGATGCCTGTAGCTGCACCCATCATTCAGATATCTCCGCACAAAGTCAAGGACGTTGTATGACGGCCGGCGGGCGGGAAGTGGTTAAAACGCTTTTTTTTTTTTTTAAACACAAAGTTGTCCATTTATACAATATTTCTACCACATAGCATGTACATACCAAAAATGACACCCCAAAATAGATTCCCCTACTCCTCCTGAGTACGGCGATACCACATGTGTGAGACTTCCACAGCCTGGCCACATACAGAGGGTGAGTACAGCTGAGTATGGCTCAGCATGGCAGGGTATGGCGGGGTATTGCGGAGTATGGCGGGGTATTGCGGAGTATGGCGGGGTATGGCGGAGTATGGCGGGGTATGGCGGGGTATGGCGGAGTATGGCGGGGTATGGCGGGGTATGGCGGGGTATGGCGGGGTATGGCGGAGTATGGCGGGGTATGGCGGGGTATGGCGGGGTATGGCGGGGTATTGCGGGGTATGGTGGGGTAATGCGGGGTATTGCAGGGTAATGTGGGGCTTTGCAGAGTATTGTGGGGGTATTGCAGAGTAATGTGGGGTATTCCAGGGTAATGTGGGGCTTTGCAGAGTATTGCACAGCATTGCAGAGTAGTAGGGATGGCTGAGCCTGGATGGATGGATGGCTGGATGTCTCTGTGCAGCGCTGTGGGCACTACACATCCAGCCCACAGCGCTGCAGCCATCCATCCATCCCCCTCTCCGCTCACAGTGTACCTATCGGTACACAAGAGGGGAGGAGAGGAACCGGCGTCATCAGATGACGCCGGTCTGTTTGCATGTGATCGCTCCGTCATTTGACGGCGCGATCACATGGTAAACGGCCGCGACCTGGCGGTCACGGAAGTGTTCGAGTGCGCGCCCCAGGGGGTGCGCGAGAGGGGAATTCTGGGAGGACGTCATAGTACGCCCTCCCAGAGTTAAGCAACCGCCCTGCAGCTGTCATTCGGCTATGGGCCGGTTGTTAAGTGGTTAAGGCCTTTGAGAGTCTCAAGGCTACCTTTGTTTCTGCTCCTGTGTTGGCACATCCTGATCCTACGTTACCTTTTATACTTGAGGTTGATGCTTCTGAGACTGGAGATGGCGCCCTTCTGTCTCAAAGTCCTACCTCTGAGAGTGCTATGCATCCTTGTGGCTACTTTCCAAGAAATTGTCACCTGCGGAGTGCAATTACGAGATTGGTGACAGAGAGCTGTTAGCGATCATTTTAGCCCTGAAAGAATGGAGACATCTCCTCGAAGGTACCACTGTGCCAGTTCTCATCCTTACTGACCATAAGAATCTCACAGCCTCTCTCCCAGAAGGGCGCGATGGGCTGTTTTCTTGTCAAGTTTCAATTACATTGTCTCATTCTTACCCGGTACTAAGAATGTAAGGGCTGGCGCTTTGTCACGACAATTTTCCTCCACTTCCAGGATGGAGTCGGTTCCGGTTCCTGTGATTCCTCCTGATCGTATTCTGGCTACGGTTCGCACCAGTCTCACTTCTCCTTTGGGTGACAAAATTTTTGCTGCTCAGGTCCATGCTCCTCCTGAGAAACCTTGTGACCGCTGCTTTGTCCCAGAGAGTCTCTGTACTGCCGTGCTCCAGACTTACCATTCTCCCAAGGCTGCTGGCCACCCTGGGAAGGAATCAACTCTTTTGGGCCATTTCCCAACAATTCTGGTGGCCTATTCTACGTGCTGATGTAACCGCATTCGTAGCTGTCTGTTCCGTGTGTGCTCAGAGTAAGACTCCACGACACCTTCCAGTGGGTCTCCTGCAACCAATACCCAATGGAGAGAGGCCCTGGACCCACCTATCTATGGATTTCATTGTGGAGTTACCCAACTCCCAGGGCAACACAGTTATCCTTATGTTGGTTGACCGGTTCTCGAAAATGTCTCATTGTATTCCATTTAAGAAGTTGCCCACTTCTAAGGAACTGGCTTCCATTTTTGCTCGGGAGATCTTTCGCTTACATGGGCTACCCAAGGTGATTGTCTCGGACAGGGGTAGTCAGTTTGTGTCTCGGTTCTGGCGAGCCTTTTGTGCACAGTTGGGAATTCAGCTTGCTTTCTCCTCTGCTTTCCCCCCATAGTCTATTGGGGCCACAGAATAAGCCAGTCAGTGCTTGGAGCAATTCCTGCATTGCTATATTTCTGACCATCATAACAACTGATCAGACCTCTTACAGTGGGCAGAGTTTGCTCACAACAGTGCCTTGAATTCTGCTTCCTGATTGTCCCCACTTATGGCGAACTATGGTTTCCAACCTTCCATGTTGCCTGACTCTTTTGTTCCGCAGAGTATTCCTGCTTTAGAGGAGCATCTCCATGTTCTTCTTTCCACTTGGGCACAAGTCCAGGAGGCTTTGCGACATGCTAATTTAAGGTACAGATTCCATGCTGACCGCAGTTGCCTGCCTGTGCTTTCCTACCAGGTTGGGGACAGGAACTGGCTGTCATCTCGCAACCTCCGACTTCGTGCTCCCTCTCTGAAGTTCGCACGTCGGTTTATTGGGCCTTTTTGTATTCTTCGCAGGATTAACCCAGTAGCTTACGCATTAGACCTTCCTTTTAATATGCTTATCTCAAATGTATTTTATATCTCCTTATTAAAACCTTTGGTCTGCAACCACTTTACCACCTCTGTGCCACGTGCTCACCCTGTTCATGATGAGAACCATGAGGAGTATGAAGTACAGTCCATTGTTGACTCCCGTAGGTTCCGCATACAGTACCTGGTGCATTGGAAAGGGTACGGTCTGGAGGAATGCTCTTGGGTTCCATCCTCTGACATACATGCCCCTGTCTCCCTCTGTGATTTCCATAGACGTTTTCCCCTCAAGCCTGGTGGTCCTCCAAGGTGGGAGGGGTCATTGAGGAAGGAGTACTGTCAGGGCTGGGCTCAGCCCTTCCTTCTCTGAGCTGGCCGCTCAGCTGTCGTCTAATTGACAGCTCCTATCTCTCCACAGTGACTTCCCTATTGATGATCCTGCTCGTCGGTCCTGCCTACTTAAGCCGTCCAGTCCAGATGATCTCTGCCTTTGCCACGGTCACATCTCTAGGGATGCTCTCCTGTGTTCCTGTTAAAGACTTGCTTGGCTGACATTTCTTCTGTCTCCCTGACGTTTTGACTTGTCTGACTGTTCTTTCCGGTTCCTGAATTCTGGCTATGTTCTGACTACGTTTACTCTGTTTACCTTTTTTTATTATTATTATTAAAGAAGTGTGATTTAACTGTACTTCTGTCTCAGTCTGATTCATGGTTTCTGACAGATATGTGTTTTATAATATATGTATTTTTTCATGTAAAACATTTTCTTACATTTTACCTTGGTGTTGTGACTCGATAAAAGTCCCATGGGCTATAGATAGTTGTGGTGTAGGTTCCACTAGATTAGTTCCACTAGATAGTTAGGGGTATCAGAGTAAAGGGGGCTGAATACAAATGCACGCCACAATTTTCAGATATTTGTTAAAAATTCGGAAAACCGTTTATCTTTTTCCTTCCACTTCACAATTATGTGCCACTTTGTGTTGGTCTATCACATAAAATCCCAATAAAATACATTTACGTTTTTGGTTGTAACATGACAAAATGTGGAAAATTTCAAGGGATAAGAATACTTTTTCAAGGCATTGTATATAGAAATATGTAATGGATCAACTGTTCTCTGACGGAAATCAACATTGTTAAGGATGGCCTCCAAGTTCTCTCTGTCAGGACTAGTGATGATCTTGAACTCAATCAAATCACTTAATCAAGACATGGAAATCTTTCCAACCGGTCAGATCTACTGGATTGTGATAGTTTGTGAGCCTCTGGGAACAGTAGTTCATACTGTGCATACTCAGAAGTGGTTTATGAAGATTCACATTTGTTCAGATTTGGTTGGCTGGAGGTTTAACCGGCATATCCCAAGGTGGGAATAATAAGCATGTCTCATTTTTAGATATCTGAAAAAATAATGTTTTGGAAGTTGTAACAAAGGATCCCAATGTCCCATTCTGCAAGGTTTTAACTCCATGGACATCCCTAGATCAGGTATAGGTAAATTAGTGGGGAAGCCTTGGATTTTTCTATAGCAGTGTAAAGGGAAAGTGGGAACAGGAGGTAGAGAGGGTTCAAGCTATGAATTATCTGCCATTCCTTGACAGTAGTTTTCGGATGTAAGGAGTAAGGTTTGTCAAAGCTATTTAAAACCCCACTATGGCCTACTCCAGTGAGACTGCTCAGTCATTTGTTTGACACATCTACCCCTATGCCTATAGACCATCTGCCTTGCCAAAAAAAATATTTTTAGAATTTGGGGACTGCTAGTTTTTCCCCTCCAGCCAAGGTTGTTGTAATACTGTAACTAGCACCCTGGACACCCCTATATATCAAGGAAACCCAGAGAGTCCAGCCTATCAGTTTGTTTAAAGGTCTTTCTCAAGATCCACACAGAGAAGTTCTTGGGATCATACAGGAGCAAGGGTAGAATTTTATTTTTAATAGAATTTATTTTCTAAGTTAGGGAGGTTTTTCCAGGCATTCAATTTATTTTTAAGATAGGAGAGCAGATGAGAAATATTCAGAGGGATGAAGTCAAGCACCAACTTAGTTCTAGGCCAAGCTACTCTATTTCAGGAACCCATTGTAGTGGGACAGATTGTAGACTTGTAGATCTTAGAGGGTCTAGCGGCAGGATTTTTTACTTTTGACTGAATATATGGAAAATGTTTTCAAGATGTTGTAGCAGGGTGACCCAGTGCTACTGTTCAAAATTGTGGTTTACACCAGAGTTTCTGAGAAGCAAGCACGCTAATGGCACAGCCAGAGTTAGAGCTCAGAGCCCCACACCAATGAGGAGGTCAGTGTGTGAAGGAAGCCGTGAGAGGTGCTGGTGTGCACCATGGTGTCCAGGTTCGGGACAGAGCAAGGCCCGAGTCTAAGAGAGAGTCCATGAGAGACAGAGTGTCAGGTCTGCCAGGAGACTCTAACCGTCCCTCCAGTTTCCTGACCGGTAGTCTTGTTATCCCAGTATCAGGTGGAAGGGCGGTTACGATCCCACAGCCAGAAATACGGGACCACAATGGGAAGTGCAAACAGACTAAATCAAGGAACATCAAACAATTCACAGTTGGTAGAGAGTGAAGTCAGCAGACCCCGAACATAGTAATCCAAAGGAGAAGTCTAAGAGGCAAGGTCGGGAAAAGGCAGAGTCGGCAACAGTGATCAGCGAAGTCCAAACGAGTAGTCCAAGAAGCAAAGTCAGGAACAGGCAGAGTTGGCAACAGTGATCGGCGAAGTCCAAAGGAATAGTCCAAGAAGCGTAGTCGGGAACAAGCAGAAGTGTCAGCAGCAGAAATATAATATGTTAAACACCAGGAAACAGAAACCAATACTAGGGCAAAGACAGGAAGGGGAAGTGATGATTTATAGAGTCACTAGATCAGGAGACTGCCTACAGGGTGGAGCCAGCATCCAAACTCAAGAAGTAGAACATAACCGTGGCTCAGGCAATAGGAAACCATCAAAAGAACCCCAGGTCTCCAGGATCGAATCTCAGACACAGTGTGACACAGAGCAGCTAGGAAGCTGTAGAGCAAGTCCATGAGGGCCAGAGCATCTAGGAAACTGTAGAGGGAGTCCATTAGGGAAAGCACGACTAGGAAGCTGTAGAGAGAGTCCACGAGGGACAGCACAACTAGGAAGCTGTAGAGAGAGTCCAGAAGGGGCAGCACAACTAGGAAGCTGTAGAGAGGGTCCAGAAGGGGCAGCACAACTAGGAAGCTGTAGAGAGAGTCCAGAAGGGGCAGCACAACTAGGAAGCTGTAGAGAGGGTCCAGAAGGGGCAGCACAACTAGGAAGCTGTAGAGAGGGTCCAGAAGGGGCAGCACAACTAGGAAGCTGTAGAGAGAGTCCACAAGGGACAGCACAACTAGGAAGATGTAGAGAGAGTCCATGAGAGACTGAGCTGAGGTGCAGCATCTGTGCATAAACATTGGGATGTGTTCATGGTCACGAGGACCAAAAAAGGTACTGATGGAGGACCAACAACAGAGCATTAAAGCTGCCACAAGAGAGCCAGTAGGATGAATGTTATGTTTTTTGCAGTGATGGTGAGAACCCCCTGCAATGGGAAGACAAAAAAAAAAAAAAGGAAGCTGTAGAGAGGGTCCAGAAGGGGCAGCACAACTAGGAAGCTGTAGAGAGGGTCCAGAAGGGGCAGCACAACTAGGAAGCTGTAGAGAGGGTCCAGAAGGGGCAGCACAACTAGGAAGCTGTAGAGAGGGTCCAGAAGGGGCAGCACAACTAGGAAGCTGTAGAGAGAGTCCAGAAGGGGCAGCACAACTAGGAAGCTGTAGAGAGGGTCCAGAAGGGGCAGCACAACTAGGAAGCTGTAGAGAGGGTCCAGAAGGGGCAGCACAACTAGGAAGCTGTAGAGAGGGTCCAGAAGGGGCAGCACAACTAGGAAGCTGTAGAGAGAGTCCACAAGGGACAGCACAACTAGGAAGATGTAGAGAGAGTCCATGAGAGACTGAGCTGAGGTGCAGCATCTGTGCATAAACATTGGGATGTGTTCATGGTCACGAGGACCAAAAAAGGTACTGATGGAGGACCAACAACAGAGCAGTAAAGCTGCCACAAGAGAGCCAGGAGGATGAATATTATGTTTTTTGCAGTGATGGTGAGAACCCCCTGCAATGGGAAGACATACCTGTGTGAAATTTTTATTTTTGTTTAAATAATAGTGGGCAGGAAAGCCCTTAAAATGATATCTGGCGTGGAGCAAACTCACTGTTTTGGCACTACCATCAAGCTAAGAAACCCCGACGTGTCACAATGTGTAACTTTTCTTACAGGGATACAGTTGTGATAAAAAAAAAATAAAAAAAGTAAAAGTACACACTCCGAAAGACCACATGGTCTTTTTTCTGCCACTTATGTAGCATGCATTTGTGCGAAAAATTATGGAGTTTTGCACAAGTTGATATGCTACACTAGTAAAATAAATAAATGTAAAAAAATTTATAAAAAAAAAATAGAACACACTAATAGATAGATAGATACATCACTCTTCTATGTATCATGCATTTGTGTAAAAAAGTGTGCAATTTTGCACAAGCTGATGCTCTACACTAGTAAAAAAAAATAAAATAAATAAAAGTAAGAAAATAGAACTTTTTTTTTTTTTTTAAATGGGACACACTGGAAAGACCACTTGATCTTTTTTTCTGCCATCACTCATTTATGTATCATGCATTCGCGCAAAAAATTACGCAATTTTGCACGAGTGGACGCACTGCGCTAGTGTCATTGAACGAGGCCTGAGAGCTAATATTTTACATGCGTTGTATTTATATTTTCGCGACTTGATCTCCATTTCCTTTTTTTAAATTAAAAACGCAAACCTATTTGCTATTTTGGTTTTCCTGTTAACCAGAATATTATAACTCGACTTCCAAACGCTGAGCTGTATTAACACAGCGTGCCTGAACCGGCAGGACGCCATCCACTGCAATTACGCTTTGCCGCTCCGGGTTTACTCTGCGATGTACATTATATAGGTAGATTAGGGTTTGCACAACAAAATACAGTGCCCTCTCTCTAAAGAAATTATACAGGATAATACATAGCAATATATAAAAAAAAAAAATGTACGCTCGGCTCCTTCTTCTCCTTGTTCATAATATATTCTTTGACTGCCGCTATATGTTCTTGTGTTGGCTCATTTGCATTTGTATTGTGCCATTGCCTGGATGGGTGCTAAGGTCAATTGGAACTCAAGAAAAGAGGGGGGAAATTTATGCAAAAAGTGTTGATTGCATTTGTATGTAATGAAATCATTCAATATTCATCGGAGTATAGAATCTAATCTTGCAGCGAAAAAAAAGAAAAAAACTGAAGGACATAAGAGTCACCGGGAAAGCGTAATGAGCTTCTGTAGTGATTAAAAAAAAACACTTGAGCTCTGCGAAAATGGCAGGAGGAATAGCGTCTAATCAGCGGTGGATGTGGGAGGCGAAGGATTGGAGTGACATTCTGCTGGGAAGACGGCGACAATGTATGCACGCCAGAAACTTTGACACGCCGGCCGCCATCTGCCATCTGAATCGTAAACTAGAACCGAGACTTTCCAAACCGTTTTCTTTTTTTTTTTTTTTTACAACCGTTCCAAATTCAGCGGAACCGTTCCCAACCGATTGTGAATGACGTCACTTTGGTAAGGTAAAAGCTAAGCGCCAGGATTTTTTTCACCCCCCCCCCACCCGGGAGCGCTGAGATCCCCTGCAAGATCTTTTATTAAGATCACCCTGCGGGCAGGAGCTGGCCCTTTAAAGGAACAGAACGCCGAAGGCTTTACATGGGCTTTCCAAGCACATAATCACTGTGATTGGATGTTGCATATATGTGGCAGCACAGAAGAAGCCCCACCGCCGTACTACCATACATATATATATCTCTATATACAGTATATATGTATATATATATATATATATATATATATATATATATATATATATATACACAGACACACACACACACACTATATTACCAAAAGTATTGGGACGCCTTCCTTTACACACATGAACTTTAATGGTATCCCAGTCTTATCCCGTAGGGTTCAATATTGAGTTGGCCCACCCTTTGCAGCTATAACAGCTTCAACTCTTCTGGGAAGGGCCGTCCACAAGGTTTAGGAGTGTGTCTATGGGAATGTGTGACCATTCTTCCAGAAGCGCATACGATTGGCTGTCACAGTGATTACACGATTAGAAGCCTCTGCTACTGGCTCTTTCTGTGTAGTTAAAAAGCATGGTCATAGTTCTGGGGTTGCCGGCTGTACACATAAATGTGGCAGCACAGAAGTAGCCCCGCCACCGTATTACAACATACTGTATGTGTAAAGCTGGCATTAAGAAGTGTAATCCCTTTACGATTGGCTGTCACAGCGATCACATAATCAGAAGCCTCTGCTACTGGCTCCTGAACCTCACTGTGTCGGAGACGGTCATAGTGCCGGGGGAGGGGGAGGGACTGAGTGTGCATGCTCCCAGCGAAAAATAGCCCCACCACCAGACCACCATATATTTGTACAGCTGGCATTAAGGAGTTTAACCCCTTTTACGATTGGCTGTCACAGTGATCACATGGTCAGGAGCCTCTGCTACTGGCTCCCGATCCTCTCTGTGTTGGTAGCAGCATGGTCACTGGGGTTGCCGAGTGTGCATATAGGTAGCAGCACGGAAGAAGCCCCACCACCGTACCACCACATATGTAACTCTTTTATGATTGGCTGATCATATAATCTGGAGCCTCTGCTGCTGGCTCCCGATCCTCACTGTATCGGGGACAGCAAAGTCACAGTGCTGGGGGCACAGAGTGTGCATGCTCCCAGCAAAAAACTGCAACCCCGGGGGCGTATGAATATATGTGGCTGCACAGAAGAAGCCCCACCACCGTATTACTACATATGTGTATGGCCGGCATTAAGGAGTGTAACCCTTTTATGATTGGCTCTCACAGTGATTACATAATCTGGAGCCTCTGCTACTGCCTCCCAATCCATATTGTGTCAGGGACTGCAGGTTCACAGTGCTGGTGGCACCAAGTGTGGGTGCTCCCAGAAAAAAACAGCAACTCCAGCCGTACACATATATGTAGCAGCACAGAAGAGGCCCCACCACCGTCCCACCACATATGTGTATTAAGAAGTGTCGCCCCTTTACGATTGGCTGTCACAGTGATCACATAATCTGGAGCCTCTGCTACTGGCTCCTGATCATAACTGCGGTCACAGTGCTGGGAGCACCGAGAGTAAATTCTCCCAGGAAATAAGCATATAAGTGGTAATATAAAGGAAGCCCCACCTCCATATTACCACATATGTGAATGGTCGGCA
The DNA here is from genome assembly GCA_037952925.1 of Lithobates clamitans. Lineage (NCBI taxonomy): Eukaryota > Metazoa > Chordata > Amphibia > Anura > Ranidae > Lithobates > Lithobates clamitans. The sequence goes on along the minus strand of JBBGZY010001061.1, from coordinate 58,405 downwards.
TTAAAAAGTGTAACCCCCCTCCCTTTACGATTGGCTCTCACAGTAATCACATAATGAGGAGCCTCAGCTACAATCTCGTGATCCTCTCTGTGTCGGGGAGAGCGCGGTAGCTGTCTGGGGGCCGAGTGTACACAAAACAAAACAGCCCCACCACCGTACCAACACATATGTGTATGGCCAGCATTAGGAAGTGTAACCCCTTTACGATTGGGTGTCACAGTGATCACATAATGTGGAGCTTCTGCTACTGGCTTCTGATCCTAACTGTGGTCAGAGTAGTGTGCATGCTCCCGGCAAGAAAACAGCATATAGGTGGTAACATGGAAGAAGCCCCACCACCATTTTACCACATATGCAACCGATCGCGGTGTACTACTGATCATTGGTAGCTGGCAGGGCTCGCTCCCGATGACATCATCACTGTGCAACCAATCCTGGTAAACAAATGAACAGAAGCTCCTCCTACCGGCCACTTAAAGGGCCAGCTACTGCCAGCGGTAAGGGGTTAAATGGACCCCTAAGTGTTAGGACCGCCATATCCTTAACAACCGATGAGTCATCAGCTGTCGGCGGGGTTCCCTGCTGACAGCAGAATGTAAAAAAAAAAAAAAAGGCCTTCGGGTCGGGGATAGATTTTGAGGGGAACCCCACACCAAAACGTGAAAAAAAATGGCGTCCTTAACAATCAGTAACTGTCATGGTTGTTAAGGAGCGGGCGGCCGCCAGCATCCTTAGCAACTATGACAGTTACTGATTGTTAAGGATGCCATTTTTTTAAGGGCGTCCTTAACAACCAATGAGACATCAGCTGTCAGTAGGTTTCCCCCTTGACAGCTGAATGTAAAGAAAAGATTTGCCGGCATTAAAAAAATCACTGAAAAAAAAAAATCAATCCATACCAGACCCCTTCAGGTCTGGTATGGATTTCGAGAGAAACACCCAGGCCAAAATGTAAAAAAATGTCAGAAACCATGATATCAGACTGCGACAGAAGTACAGTTAAATCACACTTGTTTATTAATAAAAGTAAAAAGAACAAACGTAGTCAAAACATAGCCAAAGTTCAGTAACCGGAACGGATAGTCAGCCAAGCCAGAAGTCAGGGATAAATGTAGTAGAACAGCAAGCAGGATCTGGAGCCAGTAGGGATGTCAGCAAAGCAAGTCTTTAAACAGAAACGCAGGAGATAGGCTCTGTGATGTTGACCAAGGCGAAGGCAGAGATGCTTTGGGCTGGACAGCATAAGTAGGCAGGAATGACGAGCAGGATATCATCAACAGGAACTGTGGAGAGAGATAGGAGCTGGCAATTAGCCGACAGGTGAGCGGCCAAGCCCTGAAAAAAAAATGGCGTGGGGGTCCCCCTTCCAAAAATCCATACCACAACCTTATTCGAGCATGCAGCCCGGCAGGAAAGGAGGGGGGGCGAGCGTCCTCCCCTCCTAAACCATATCAGGCCACATGCCCTTAATATATGGGGAGGGGGCACTTTGGGACAGGCCCCCCCCACCCCAAAGCATCTTGTCCCCATGTTGATGGGGACAAGGGCCTCTTCACCACAACCCAGGTCCGTTGGTTGTGGGGGTCTGCGGGCGGGGGGCTTATTGGAATCTGGAAGCTCTGAAATCCCCCCCCCATGTGAATGAGTATGGGGTACATGGTACCCGTACTCATTTACCAAAAAAGTTTAAAAAATAAATTAAAAACACAGAGTTTAAACCTTTTTAAACCTTTGTAATTTTCCATTACCAGTTAGTTTTTTTTCCCCCTACAGTTAAAAGTCCATTGCTACATCTATAGGAAACGGTCTACGTGTAATCGAATATCCCCCCCCCCCCCCCGTGCTGTAACACTGAGCATCTTGTTTTCCTCTAACAATTAATCACGCTATTGTGCGTCCGGGCCAAATTGCGCAAAAGTGGAACGATTGTTGACATGTGAAGGCGATGCAAAAAATATGTGTGTACTTTACCATCCCTGAGCCAAACGACCTGTTTACAGAAGAACTCTGACAGCTATAAAACCGGTACAATAACGTCACCGAGCAAATACTTCATTACCGCGCAGCGTCAAAAAAAGTAGAAAAATTAACTGGAAATGGTTACTAAATGACGTTTAAAGGTTAAGCGTCATGAGGGCTTGGATTATTTTATTTACCTCTATTAATTACTAAAAATGTCACAAGGACTAGGAATTTATGTGAATTATTTTAATTATTATTTTATTTTCATTCCATTATTTTCATTTAAATATATTAGATATTACGCAACACATAGAATAGGACCTTATATTTATTGATTATTTAAAATAGTTTATTTATATTTCATTATTTTATTTCATTATTATAATTTAGTTAAACTCTAATAATTATTAAGCATCTCAAAGACTAGAGCTTTATATTAATTAATCATTTCAGTGATCGTTTTATTTCATTATATCCCTTTAACTGAACTATATAAATTAATAAGCGTCACAATGGCAATGGTTTTAAATTAATTCATTATTTCAATTAATATTTTATTGAATTATATCCCTTCACTTGAACTATTTAAATTAATAAGCGTCACGATGGCTGGGGTTTTATAGTAATTCGTTATTTAAATTATTATTTTATTTCATTATATTAATTATTCAAGGTCACAAGGACTAGGGCTTTATATAAACTAATTATTCCAATGACTATCTTATTTAAATATATTAATTTTAACTATATTAATTATCAAAGCGCTATGCTTATTTTTATTTAATTTTTTTATAAACCTGATAATTAGGGATGGGCTGTCCTTAGTCTGCCTGTAAAGTAGCGCATCTTTCACGTGTTTAGAATACCACAGCAAAATTACATTTCTAAAGGAAAAAATGTCATTTAAAACTGATTGTGGCTGTAATGAATTGTCGGGTCCCAGCAATATAGATAAAAATCATTGGGAAAAAACGGCATGGGTCCCCCCCCCCCCCAGTCTATTACCAGGCCCTTTGGGTCTGGTATGAATATTTAGGAGAACCCCTCACTAAAATGTAAAAAAAAAATTGCGTGGGGGTCCCCCCAAAATCCATACCAGGCCCTTCAGGTCTGGTGTTTTCGATTAACCACTTCAGCCCCGGAAGGATTTGCCCCCTTCCTGACCAGGCCATTTTTTGCAATACGGCACTGCGTCAATTTAACTGACAATTGCGCGGTCGTGCGACGTTGCACCCAAACAAAATTGATGTCCTTTTTTCCCTACAAATAGAGCTTTCTTTTGTTGGTATTTGATCACCTCTGCGGTTTTTATTTTTTGCGCGATAAACAAAAAAAGACCGACAATTTTGAAAAAAAAACACATTTTGTACTTTTTGCTTTAATAAATATTCAAAAAAAAAAAATAAATAAAAATTTCTTCATCAGTTTAGGCTGATATGTATTCTACATATTTTTGGTAAAAAAAAAAAAAATCACAATAAGCGTATATTGATTGGTTTGCGCAAAGTTATAGCGTCTAAAATATAGGGGATAGATCTATGTCATTTTTATTATTATTATTGTTTTTACTAGTAATGGCGGCGATCTGCGATTTTTATTGGGACTGTGATATTGCGGCGGACAGATCGCACACTTTTGACACTTTTTTGGGACCATTGACATTTATACAGTGATCAGAGCAAAAAATAGCCACTGATTACTGTATAAATGTCACTGGCAGGGAAGGGGTTAACACTAGGGGGCGATTAAGGGGTTAAATGTGTTGCCTCAGTGTGTGTTCTAACTGTGGGGGGGGGGAGTGGGAGTGACTAGAGGAAGAGACAGATCGGGTGTTCCTACTTAGTAGGAGCACCCGATCTGTCTCCTCTCCCCTGACAGAACCGGGATGTGTGTGCTTGCACACACACATCCCCGTTCTCTTTCTGTGACGAGCGAACGCGGTTGCCCGGCAGACATCGCGCCCCCCAGGCACACGCATCGGCTCTGGGGATTTGCTGTGGGCGCGCCACGTGTGCCTGCAATAGCGTCTTAAAGAGCCGATGTATACCTATGGCGATTTGTGCAGCCGTGCCAACCTGCCGCTGTGTAACGGTTAAGGGGAACCCTGCGCCAATTTTTTTTTTTAAATGGCGTGGGGCCCCCCCCAAAATACAGACCAGGCCCTTTAGGTCTGGTCTGGATTTTAAGGGGAGCCCCGAACCAAAATGTAAAAAAAATGGCGTCGGGGCCCCCCCCCCCAAAATCCATACCAGACCCTTATCCGAGCACGCAACCTGGCAGGCCGCAGGAAAAGGGGGGGGGGATGAGAGAGTGCCCCCCCCCCCCTGAACTGTACCAGGCCACATGCCCTTAACATGCCCAAAACACCTTGTCCCCCTGTTGATAGGGACAAGGCCTCATCCCCACAACCCTTGCCCGGTGGTTGTGAGGGGCTTATTGGAATCTGGAAACCCCCTTTAACAAGGGGGCCCCCAGATCCCGGCCCTCCCTATGTAAATGGGTATCTGGTACATTGTACCCATACCCATTCCCCAAAAAAGTGTCAAAATGGTAAAAATTACAGGAGACAATTTGGGACAATTCCTTTTTAAAAAAAAAAAAAAATGTCCATCTTCGACCATCTTACGTTCGTCTCAAACATCGGGCTCATCCCTAGTTATAATGTGCTAGTATGCATCGCCAGCAGTACCCACCAACAGCACCAGCCAGCAGTACCAGTCGGAGGGACCCACATAGTACCAGCCAGCAGTACCCACCAGCAGTACCTGCCAACAGTACCCTCCTGCAGCACCCCAGCAGTACCAGTCAGCAGTACCCACCATCAGTACCTACCAGCAGCATCTACCAGCAGTACCAGCCAGCAGTACCCTCCAGCAGCCCTCCAGCAGCACCCCAGCGGTACCAGCAAGCAGTACCCACCAGCAGTACTCACACAGTACCAGCCAGCAGTACCCATCAGCAGCACCAGCCAGCAGTACCCATCAGCAGCACCAGCCAGCAGTACCCAAAAGCAGTACCAGCCATCAGTACCAGCCAGCAGTACTGACCAGAAGGACCCACCAGCAGTACCAGCCAGCAGTACCCTCCAGCAGTAGTTGCCAATAGTACCTTCCAGCAGCACCCCAGTACCACCTACCAGCAGCACCTACCAGCAGTACCAGCCAGCAGTACCCTCCAGCAGCCCCCCAGCAGTACCTACCAGCAGTACCAGCCAGCAGTACCCTCCAGCAGCACCCCGCAGTAGCAGCCAGCATTACCCACCAGCAGTACCCACCAGCAGTACCTACCAACAGCACCTACCAGCAGTACCAGCCAGCAGTACCCACCAACAGTACCTGCCAACAGTGCACCCCAGCAGTACCAGCCAGAAGTACCTGCCAACAGTACCCTCCAGCAGCACCCCGGCAGTACCCTCACAGTACCAGCCAGCAGTACCCAGAAGAAATGTCTGCAGTCTCTGACCATCTCCTGTGAAATGTCTGCAGTCTCTTTCCATCTCCTGTATCATGTTTGCAGTCTCTGACCATCTCCTGTATCATGTCTGCAGTCTCTGATCGTCTCCTGTGAAATGTCTGCAGTCTCTGGCCATCTCTTGTATCATGTCTGCAGTCTCTGACCATCTCTTGTATCATGTCTGCAGTCTCTGACCATCTCTTGTATCATGTCTGCAGTCTCTGACCGTCTCTTGTATCATGTCTGCAGTCTCTGACCATCTCTTGTATCCTGTCTGCAGTCTCTGACCATCTCTTGTATTATGTCTGCAGTCTCTGACCATCTCTTGTATCATGTCTGCAGTCTCTGACCATCTCTTGTATCATGTCTGCAGTCTCTGACCATCTCCTGTATCATGTCTGCAGTCTCTGACCATCTCTTGTATTATGTCTGCAGTCTCTGATCATCTCCTGTATCATGTCTGCAGTCTCTGACCATCTCTTGTGTCATGTCTGCAGTCTCTGAACATATCCTGTATCATGTCTGCAGTCTCTGACCATCTCTTGTATCATGTCTGCAGTCTCTGACCATCTCTTGTATCATGTCTGCAGTCTCTGACCATCTCTTGTATCATGTCTGCAGTCTCTGACCGTCTCCTGTATCATGTCTGCAGTCTCTGACCATCTCTTGTATTATGTCTGCAGTCTCTGATCATCTCCTGTATCATGTCTGCAGTCTCTGACCATCTCTTGTGTCATGTCTGCAGTCTCTGAACATATCCTGTATCATGTCTGCAGTCTCTGACCATCTCTTGTATCATGTCTGCAGTCTCTGACCATCTCCTGTAACATGTCTGCAGTCTCTGACCATCTCCTGTATCATGTCTGCAGTCTCTGACCATCTCCTGTATCATGTCTGCAGTCTCTGACCATCTCCTGTAACATGTCTGCAGTCTCTGACAATCTCCTGTATCATGTCTGCGGTCTCTGACCATCTCTTGTGTCATGTCTGCAGTCTCTGACCATCTCCTGTATCATGTCTGCAGTCTCTGACCATCTCTTGTATCATGTCCGCAGTCTCTGACCATCTCCTGTATCATGTCTGCAGTCTCTGACCATCTCCTGTATCATGTCTGCAGTCTCCAACCATCTATTGCAGGGATATGCAATTAGCGGACCTCCAGCTGTTGCAGAACTACAAGTCCCATGATGCATAGTAAGACTGTGACAGCCACAAGCATGACACCCAGAGGCAGTGGCATGATGGGACGTGTAGTTTTGCAACAGCTGGAGGTCCGGTGGTGTACCCTGTCTGCAGTCTCTGACCGTCTCCTGTACCCTGTCTGCAGTCTCTGACCGTCTCCTGTATCCTGTCTGCAGTCTCTGACCGTCTCTTGTATCCTGTCTGCAGTCTCTGACCGTCTCCTGTATCATGTCTGCAGTCTCTGACCGTCTCTTGTATCCTGTCTGCAGTCTCTGACTGTCTCTTGTATCATGTCTGCACTCTCTGACCGTCTCTTGTATCCTGTCTGCAGTCTCTGACCGTCTCTTGTATCATGTCTGCACTCTCTGACCGTCTCTTGTATCCTGTCTGCAGTCTCAGACTGTCTCTTGTATCCTGTCTGCAGTCTCTGACCGTCTCTTGTACCCTGTCTGCATTCTCTGACCGTCTCTTATATCCTGTCTGCAGTCTCTGGCCGTCTCTTGTATCATGTCTGCAGTCTCTGACCATCTCTTGTATCCTGTCTGCAGTCTCTGACCGTCTCTTGTACCATGTCTGCAGTCTCTGACCGTCTCCTGTATCATGTTTGCAGTCTCTGACCATCTCTTGTATTATGTCTGCAGTCTCTGACCATCTCTTGTATTATGTCTGCAGTCTCTGATCATCTCCTGTATCATGTCTGCAGTCTCTGACCATCTCTTGTATCATGTCTACAGTCTCTGACCATCTCCTGTATCATGTCTGCAGTCTCTGACCATCTCTTGTATCATGTCTGCAGTCTCTGACCATCTCCTGTAACATGTCTGCAGTCTCTGACCATCTCTTGTATCATGTCTGCAGTCTCTGACCATCTCCTGTAACATGTCTGCAGTCTCTGACCATCTCCTGTATCATGTCTGCAGTCTCTGACCATCTCCTGTATCATGTCTGCAGTCTCTGACCATCTCCTGTATCATGTCTGCAGTCTCTGACCATCTCCTGTATCATGTCTGCAGTCTCCAACCATCTATTGCAGGGATATGCAATTAGCGGACCTCCAGCTGTTGCAGAACTACAAGTCCCATGATGCATAGTAAGACTGTGACAGCCACAAGCATGACACCCAGAGGCAGTGGCATGATGGGACGTGTAGTTTTGCAACAGCTGGAGGTCCGGTGGTGTACCCTGTCTGCAGTCTCTGACCGTCTCCTGTACCCTGTCTGCAGTCTCTGACCGTCTCCTGTATCCTGTCTGCAGTCTCTGACTGTCTCTTGTATCCTGTCTGCAGTCTCTGACCGTCTCCTGTATCTTGTCTGCAGTCTCTGACCGTCTCTTGTATCCTGTCTGCAGTCTCTGACTGTCTCTTGTATCATGTCTGCACTCTCTGACCGTCTCTTGTACCCTGTCTGCAGTCTCTGACCGTCTCTTGTATCATGTCTGCACTCTCTGACCGTCTCTTGTATCCTGTCTGCAGTCTCAGACTGTCTCTTGTATCCTGTCTGCAGTCTCTGACCGTCTCTTGTACCCTGTCTGCATTCTCTGACCGTCTCTTGTATCCTGTCTGCAGTCTCTGGCCGTCTCTTGTATCATGTTTGCAGTCTCTGACCATCTCTTGTATCCTGTCTGCAGTCTCTGACCGTCTCTTGTACCATGTCTGCAGTCTCTGACCGTCTCCTGTATCATGTTTGCAGTCTCTGACCATCTCTTGTATTATGTCTGCAGTCTCTGACCATCTCTTGTATTATGTCTGCAGTCTCTGATCATCTCCTGTATCATGTCTGCAGTCTCTGACCATCTCTTGTATCATGTCTACAGTCTCTGACCATCTCCTGTATCATGTCTGCAGTCTCTGACCATCTCTTGTATCATGTCTGCAGTCTCTGACCATCTCCTGTAACATGTCTGCAGTCTCTGACCATCTCCTGTATCATGTCTGCAGTCTCTGACCATCTCCTGTATCATGTCTGCAGTCTCTGACCATCTCCTGTATCATGTCTGCAGTCTCTGACCATCTCTTGTATCATGTCTGCAGTCTCTAACCATCTCTTGTATCATGTCTGCAGTCTCTGATCATCTCCTGTATTATGTCTGCAGTCTCTGACCATCTCCTGTACCTTGTCTGCAGTCTCTGACCATCTCCTGTATCATGTCTGCAGTTTCTGATCATCTCCTGTATTATGTCTGCAGTCTCTGACCATCTCTTGTATCAGGTCTGCAGTCTCTGACCATCTCCTGTATCATGTCTGCAGTCTCTCACCATCTCCTGTATCATGTCTGCAGTCTCTGGCCATCTCTTGTATCATGTCTGCAGTCTCTGACCATCTCCTGTATCATGTCTGCGGTCTCTGGCCATCTCTTGTATCATGTCTGCAGTCTCTGACCATCTCCTGTACCTTGTCTGCAGTCTCTGACTATCTCCTGTATCATGTCTGCAGTCTCTGATCATCTCCTGTATTATGTCTGCAGTCTCTGACCATCTCCTGTATCATGTCTGCAGTCTCTGACCATCTCTTGTATCATGTCTGCAGTCTCTAACCATCTCTTGTATCATGTCTGCAGTCTATGACCATCTCCTGTATCATGTCTGCAGTCTCTGACCATCTCCTGTACCTTGTCTGCAGTCTCTGACCATCTCCTGTATCATGTCTGCAGTCTCTGATCATCTCCTGTATTATGTCTGCAGTCTCTGACCATCTCTTGTATCATGTCTGCAGTCTCTGACCATCTCCTGTATCATGTCTGCAGTCTCTGACCATCTCCTGTATCATGTCTGCAGTCTCTCACCATCTCTTGCATCAGGTCTGCAGTCTCTGACCATCTCCTGTATCATGTCTGCAGTCTCTCACCATCTCCTGTATCATGTCTGCGGTCTCTGGCCATCTCTTGTATCATGTCTGCAGTCTCTGACCATCTCCTGTATCATGTCTGCGGTCTCTGGCCATCTCTTGTATCATGTCTGCAGTCTCTGACCATCTCCTGTATCATGTCTACAGTCTCTGACCATCTCCTGTATCATGTCTGCAGTCTCTGACCATCTCTTGTATCATGTCTGCAGTCTCTAACCATCTCTTGTATCATGTCTGCAGTCTATGACCATCTCCTGTATCATGTCTACAGTCTCTGATCATCTCCTGTATTATGTCTGCAGTCTCTGACCATCTCCTGTACCTTGTCTGCAGTCTCTGACCATCTCCTGTATCATGTCTGCAGTCTCTGATCATCTCCTGTATTATGTCTGCAGTCTCTGACCATCTCCTGTATCATGTCTGCAGTCTCTGACCATCTCTTGTATCATGTCTGCAGTCTCTAACCATCTTTTGTATCATGTCTGCAGTCTATGACCATCTCCTGTATCATGTCTGCAGTCTCTGACCATCTCCTGTACCTTGTCTGCAGTCTCTGACCATCTCCTGTATTATGTCTGCAGTCTCTGATCATCTCCTGTATTATGTCTGCAGTCTCTGACCATCTCTTGTATCATGTCTGCAGTCTCTGACCATCTCCTGTATCATGTCTGCAGTCTCTGACCATCTCCTGTATCATGTCTGCAGTCTTTCACCATCTCTTGTATCAGGTCTGCAGTCTCTGACCATCTCCTGTATCATGTCTGCAGTCTCTGACCATCTCCTGTATCATGTCTGCGGTCTCTGGCCATCTCTTGTATCATGTCTGCAGTCTCTGACCATCTCCTGTTTCATGTCTGCGGTCTCTGGCCATCTCTTGTATCATGTCTGCAGTCTCTGACCATCTCTTGTATCATGTCTGCAGTCTCTGACCATCTCCTGTATCATGTCTACAGTCTCTGACCATCTCCTGTATCATGTCTGCAGTCTCTGACCATCTCTTGTATCATGTCTGCAGTCTCTAACCATCTCTTGTATCATGTCTGCAGTCTATGACCATCTCCTGTATCATGTCTACAGTCTCTGATCATCTCCTGTATTATGTCTGCAGTCTCTGACCATCTCCTGTACCTTGTCTGCAGTCTCTGACCATCTCCTGTATCATGTCTGCAGTCTCTGATCATCTCCTGTATTATGTCTGCAGTCTCTGACCATCTCTTGTATCATGTCTGCAGTCTCTGACCATCTCCTGTATCATGTCTGCAGTCTCTGACCATTAACATGGGGACAAGGTGCTTTGGGGGGGACCCTCCCGATGTTGAGGGCAAGTGGCCTGGTATGGTTCAGGAGGGGGGCGCTCCCTCGCCCCCCCCCTTTCCTGGCCTGCCAGGCTGCTTGCTCGGATAATGGTCTGGTATGGTTTTTGGGGGGGCCCACACTGTTTTTTTTTTTTTAATTTTGGCGTGGAATTCCCCTTAAATCTATACCAGACCCAAAGGGCCTGGTATGGATTTTGGGGGGCACCCCATGCCATTTTTTTTAAATTCTGTCATAGGGTTCCCCTTAACCACTTCAATACACTGTATTATATACTCTGCACTGCACTATATACCCTGCACTGTATTATATACTGTACACTGACTGCACTGTATATATAGTCTACACTGACTACACTGTGTATATACATATATATATATATATATATATATATATATATATATATATATATATATACACACATTAAACTGCCTGCACGCTACTAACTAACCTGCCTAATCTAGCTCAAGTTCTCTCAAGTCTCAATCTCCACGTCACACTACATATGGCCGCCATGTCAGAAACCTTATATAGTGTGGGGCATGGATTTACCCCGCTGAGCCATGATTGGCCAAAGGCAGTGTGGCAGTGCCTTTGGCCAATCATGGCTCTCACAGCAGATCGCGCTGTGATTGGGGACAGGTGCATGCTTTGGCCAATCAGCAGCCATCAATGCACTGCGATCTCAAAGTGCACTATGGGGTGCTCCACGGCGCTCAAATTTGCCGCAAACGCCCCATACGTTCGTTTGTTCTGCGAACAAACGAACACCTGATGTCGGAGTCAAACTTACGTTCGACTCCAACATCGGGACCATCCCTATTCCAGAGGCCTGCAGACAGGCAGGAGCTGAAGAAGTTCAGAGGATGTTCGACCTCGGGGTGATAGAGAAGTGAATGATGTCGTCTTATAGTCATGGTTCCCAAACAGGAGGGGTCCATAGCTTTACCCTGAAGGTCATAGGTTTCAAGGAGTTTGTTTCTGCAGGGCTGAGCAGGGATGTTTCTGATCCCTCTTGGGAAAGTCTACAGGGAGCCCCCCGGCTCTCTGGAAGTAAAGGGTCAGCTGTTGCAAGAGGGTCTTAAATTTCCATTGTGGGTTGTAGTTGGGCCTCTGGACTGGTTGCCGGGCTGTTCTGCAGTGGTGGGCTTGGGGACCGGGTCAATCTCAGTCCTTGCTGGATTGGGGGAGGTGTGCCCACTCCTCCGAGAAGGCCGGGGCTAGATCTGATTCACTCTCCTTGCCCACTGCTCCCGTGCTTCCTGGCAGGTAGTCTAGAAGCTTAACTATGGCTTACAATGGGAATGGCGGATTCTCTTATAACTGTTCATCCTTTCTTCCTGGGAATACGGAGTCTTGATCTTGGAATGGTTCTTAGTTTTTCTTGGTTGGGGTATGAGGGCACCATATTACAGTCAACAAACACTTTAGCCAGGCCAAAATTAACGCACCCTATTCTTGGTTCAGACTTAAGGTATGGAGTCAGGATGCCTTATCCCTGAAGAGGAAAAGGTATGACACATGCTGTTCCCACACAATGGGTTTAATCTTTCCGAAAATTTAGTTTTATTGGAATAAATCTGCGAGTTCACGACGGTCTGCAAGTACCTGTGTTTTGTCTTGAGTATTGGTGTCAGGAAGCTGGTTGTTGGGTAATTTTGGACAGGGTATAATCCCCAATCCTCAATAAATTGGTAGGTATGATGCCCGGCGGGTGTGGAGATGCGACTCGGTGTAAATCTTGCGACATGTTAGATAGGACCCCCTCCTGTAGCTTTGTATACAAAACTTGGTAATGCCAACCTTGGAGCAGTGTAGAATGTGGTTGCAGATTTCCCATTGATTGCAGGCTTTGTGGTTCCAACAGAGCAGCGTTCAGACGCAATGCTCGGAATTTTTATATATTTTTTTTTTTCAAAGTATGCACAAAGCATGAAAGCATGTTACTGTTTTACAATGCCTTATTGATTGAGTTGATGATTTGTTATAAGTTGATATTTGGGGGCGGGGCTTAAAGCCCCATATCGGCCTCCTTGTGTTTAATGTTACCTATATCATTGCAGATCATCAGGATGAGCGGGATGGTTGGCCTCTGGCTAGACATTGCTGTTAAAGTTTGGTAATTTGGTAAGCATCCTATAAAGTTGCTAGAATGTTTAACCTTTGTTTGTTTTTGAGATTTCTAGGAAGCTTGGGAAGATCACGGGATGTAAGTGAAGGGAACACTTATTTTGCAGGAAAAAAAAAGCTTCTTAAAATGCACTTTTTTTCTGCAAAAACACAACAAAAACTTATTAATGCACATATTTTTGCAGAAAAAAGTGTGTGTGTGTTTTTTGTGTGTTTGTTTTTTGTGTGTGTGTTTTTGTGTGTGTGTGTTTTTTGTGTGTGTGTGTTTTTTGTGTGTGTGTTTGTGTGTGTGTTTTTGTGTGTGTGTGTGTGTGTTTTGTGTGTTTTTTGTGTGTGTGTGTTTTTTTTGTGTGTGTGTGTGTTTTGTGTGTGTGTGTGTGTGTTTTTTTTGTGTGTGTGTGTGTTTTGTGTGTGTGTGTTTTTTGTGTGTGTGTGTGTGTTTTTTGTGTGTGTGTGTTGTGTGTGGTGTGTGTGTGTGTTTTTTTTCTCAAAGCTGAACCTATGTACTGTGTGAACCCAGCATCATAGCAAGGGAGTCTCCCCCGCTGTCAAAATTGTCAAAATAAAATGAAGCGGGGAGGCTTCCCGCATCCACATAGTGTTTGGATGGAGGAATCTGTTCCTTTTTATTTTTGTTTTTTCATTTAAGCCGCTGGTTGAACGTAAAAAACTGACTCGTGCATTCTGAGATTCAGGGGTAAGTGACCCTGGAACACATTGACGCCAGGTTTAAACAGAACAACCATGCAGCAAGCATTTTGGGTACACAGTGAAAGTCTGTATTGTATGACATGGTTGAGATTAGACCTCAGATGTCATTATCTCTGAATACGCAGGCATGACTCCATTGTAAATTTTCTTTTCCATGACTAGTTGGAAGGCCATGAACACTAAAAGCCAAGATGGGAAGGCCAGGAACGCTCGAAGTAAGATGGAATCCCTTTTCTGCTCCTGCAGTATTGGCGTATGGTAGGTACCATGGCTCGGGTTGGCCACACAACTTTGTGGACCCAAAAATGAATACTTGGTTATGCAGGATTAGGAAGTAGAGAGAATCTAGAGCTCAATCATCTGTCTGAGTTATGAGTTTTCATCACAATTCTTTATTTGGGTTTAACTACCCAATTTTGTGGACCCAAAAATGAACGTACTTTTTTGTTAGGCTGAGTTAGGAAGTAGATGGTCTATAGCGAAGTTATGATCTTTCATCATAACTTGCTGCTTGGGGTTTAGCCACTCAGTTTTGTTGACCCAAAGCTTTACTACGTATTTCACCACTATAGTCTATAGCTGAGTTATGAATTTTATCATCGCTCTTGAGTTTTGGGCTCAGAACTTCTTGTTCAGTCTGAAGTCTCTTGCTCCTTGGTTGTGGGTTATTGTGGCGTTCGGGAGCTTTGATGGAGTAGGGCAGGGCAATGCAACACTGCTTCACCCGAGTCTCCTGCCTCATTAACTTGCATCTTGTGCTTTACCCTGAAGGTCATCGGTTTCAAGGAGTTGGTTTCTGCAGGGCTGAGCAGGTATGTTTCTGATCCCTCTTGGGAAAGTCTACTGGGAGCCCCCCCGCTCTCTGGAAGTAAAGGGTTAGCTGTTGCAAGACGGTCTTAAATTTCCATTGTGGGTTGTAGTTGGGCCTCTGGACTGGTTGCCGGGCTGTTCTGCAGTGGTGGGCTTGGGGACTGGGTCAATCTCAGTCCTTGCTGGATTGGGGGAGGAGTGCCCACTCCTCCGAGAAGGCCGGGGCTGGATCTGATTCAGTCTCCTTGCCCACTGCTCCCGTGCTTCCTGGCAGGTAGTCTAGACTCAACTATGGCTTACAATGGGAATGGCGGATTCTCTTAGAACTGTTCATCCTTTCTTCCTGGGAATACGGAGTCTTGCTTTTGGAATGGTTCTTAGTTTTTCTTGGTTGGGGTATGAGGGCACCATATTGCAAGTCAACAAACTCTTCGGCCAGGCCAAAATCAACGCTTCCTATTCTTGGTTCAGACTTGAGGTATGGAGTCAGGATGCCTTATCCCCGAAGGGGAAAAGGTATGACACATGCCGTTCCCACACAATGGGTTTAATCTTCCCAAATTTCATTTATTGGAATAAGTTTGCGAGTTCACGACGGTCTGCTGCAAGTACATGTATATTGTCTTGCGTATTGGTGTCAGGAAACTAGATGTCAATTGGTAGGTATGATGCCTGGCGGGTGTGGAGATGCTACTCGGTGTACATCTTGCGGCATGTATGCGTTCCTTGATTATCTGATAGAGCAGAATTTAGATAGGGCCCACTGTAGCTTTGTTTGTATACAAAGCTGGTAACTTCCCATTTGCTGCTCATTAATGCCCACCTTGGAGCAGTGTAGAATGTTGGTTGCAAATGATTTCCCATTGATTGCAGGCTTTGTGGTCCCAACAGAGCAGCGTTCATAGGCAATGCATATAGTGATTGGCTGCTTTACTGGCGCCATGTTTTCATTATGAAATTCAAAGGATGTGTTGCGCAATCAAGCCCACTGTAGCGTTTTGTATACAATGCAAGTAAATCCCCTTCGCTGCTGATTTATGCCCAGCCTGGCGCAGCATTTATAGCACTGCCATTGATTTCCGCCCCCCCTTGGTTCTTGGCTTTTTCTGGTCCCAACAGAGCAGAGTTCAGACGCAATGCGCATAATTATTTTTTTTGTTTTTTTCCAAGTATGTCATTTGATATTAAAATTATGTAAATATTTACTGCTGAATGCTTTTTAAATTTGTTTTTTTTTGTAATCCATGAAAGCATTTTAAGGTTTTACAATGCCTTATTAGTTGATGATTTGTTTTAAGTTTATTTGGGGGTGTGGCTTAAAGCCCCATATCAGCCTCCTTGTGTTTAATGTTGCCTATTTCTCATTGCAGATCATCAGGATGAGCGGAATGGTTGGGCTCTGGCTAGACATTGCTGTTAAAGTTCGGTAAATTGGTAAGCATCCTATATAGTTGCTAAAATATTGAACCTTTTAATTTGAGATTCCCAGGAAACTTGGGAGGATCATGGGATGTAAGTGAAGGGAACACTTTACACTTTTTTTTTTTTTTTTATTCCCTCAAAGCTGAACTTATGCTTGTTTGCATTTCTTTGCTGTGGGGGAGGGGGCGGCACTTGAGGCCCCCCGGTGTGCAAAAAGTTGACCGCCGCTTCCTTAATGTTCTCAAAAAGCAGCGTCCCTCCTAAATCACACAAAGATGTTAACTGGCAATTTTCTAACTTTTACGTTTTTTTTTTTTTATGCTGTGTTAATGGGGAGCGTGTAACAAATTCATGCGGTATCCCAATTTGACTGCCAAAGTGGGAAATGTGCTTTTAAGGATTGCTTATCGATGTCTCATCTCTAAACTTTTATCACTCTTCTTTTTAGCTCCTGCCTATGTTTTCAATGAGTTTGCTCAACTGGACGTCTTCTTCTAGCAGTGTTGGTGTTGCCAGCAAGGTTGGGGATGGAACGGCAATCAACCCAAAGATGTCTTCATCGATTTTTACCGGACTTCCTTCCCAATTTCGATCTGTGATGTGCATGAAGATGGAGCCTCTTTCTGATCACTTTAAGGACTGTCCTCTACTATTTATAATATGGACTTTTTATACATGGCTAAAAAAAATAAAGGTTGACCTGATTTTTAAACCTAAATCTTTTCTTGTTGTTTTTAATCTAGATTGCTCTTAGTTTTGTTTGCACTTGTGTAGCCACGCCCCCCCCCCCCCCCCCCCCATGGGGGTTGGTGAATGTTTTTTGGTTTGCCTGGCATCCATCTCAAACCTAAAACAGTCCTTAAAGCGGGGGTCCACCTATCTATCGTGGTTTTTTTTTTTTTTGAAGTTCATTCACAAACTTTTCTTCTCATGATTATCTACTCACATGTTCTGTGTAATAAGTCCGCCTGTGTCCGATTTCGTTGTAAAGAATAACTTATAAAATTCACTGAAGGCGGTTTCCATCTTCATTGTGGGCATTTGAAGCCCACAAGCATGTATTTCCTGGATGCAGTGAATGCTGTGCTCCCAGCATTCACCGAGATGTTGTGATGACACTGTTGCACAATGCATGCTGGAAAGCCTGATACTAGCTCCCAGGGGACTGTGGGAGGTCTGGGAGAGGCTAGAAACATGCCTACTCCCATGGGAGGAAAACCAGGAAGTGCTAAGAAGATTAGAAAAAAAAAGGTAATTACGGCGATTTAAATTTTTTTACACAGCATGTCAGCATCTAGGCAAGGAAGAGAATGCATAGAGATAATGTTCAAAATTTGGGTGGAACCCCACTATAAGCTTTGTGTGTGTGTTTTTTTTTTTTTTTTTGGGGGGGGGATTAAACTTGGATGGGGAATTATGGGATGCCCAGGGAATATTCAGTGTAACTTGCTTGGGACTTCTATATACACTCCAGTCTTCTCTCCAACACAAACTCCTAAGACCTCGTATCCCTCACTCCTTCAGTACTTCACTTGCTGCAGACCATCACTTGGCGGTGAACTGTCCGGACGTTCTGTAGGACAGCCTGTGCCCCATTAGGAACCAGCTCTGTATTTACATGTAAGTACTGCTTTGGGTGGTTGATGTTCATTCATACCTTCCGTTTTCAAGCTTGGCACTATTGGGCTGTTACAATTTCATCCCTTGTTTGTTTATTTACAGACTTGGTTACCATACGGGCTAATTCCCTGGTTTGACCTATGTTGCCTTCACATGGTGATATATTTCTTCCTCCTGTGTTGATGCAGCTTATCTGGCCGAATCTGTGGATACCCTGGTATGAATACAGCCTCTTTTATAAAAAAAAAAAAAAAAACCTTTTTGCCTCCTGAGTTGTTGAATCGCATTGTTAGCTTTTGGCAATATTTAATTATACTGCATATATCTCTATCTCGTAGATAATACAGTGTGTTCTAGTGTCTGCGATTTGGGTTCAACCTGTATGGTGGGACTGCGGGACGCCCCCTTGTGCCTGTGGGTTGGATCAGTGTGGATAGAGTGGGGCCAGCCAGTACACCCGGGTCTGTTACACCCTTCAGACCTGGGGCACTTGACGCCATCATTGCTGCGATTCTGGCACAGATGCTCCTATACTGATATGTATGGGTAGGTTGTGCCTGTCATTTTTTGTCAAATTTTCTCAATGTTTTTCTTTATTTATAAATATATATATATATATATATATATATATATATATAATTATTTTTTTTCTATGGAATAAATTAAAATTTTAAAATCCTAATATGAGTTGCCGTTAAAGTCCCTCTATTCCTCTGGGGGTAATTTTTGATGTATCCTGACCCTGGGGATGTTGGCAACAATTATGATAGTTGAATAGCACCTTCCTTCTTTTCCTCCAGACTAGCACCGCATGGTTATGCCTGACACCAACTAGGCCTCGGGACCCCTGTGGCACAAAATTGTTTAGGCGCTATCTGTCCTCTGCTCAGCTACCAATCCCCAGATGGCTCTCAAGGCTCTGCCAGCCTGGCTGCAATGACCTCTGTCCACAGTCAACTCATCGTCCTGGTTCTGCACCCATCTCTCAAACTGCAATCTCCCCAGTTCTCTCAGGCGTTCCTTCCGACTGTGCTCCACTCACCATCCCTCCTCCCTGGAGTCTTAGCAGCGTTCTTTCCCGCTGTCCTCTCCTGGCTCCTCTCCCTGACCTCAATACGTGGCACAGCGTTTGTGCTATTTAACGATACTCGTTTGGTGTCTGCGCGTGCTCCTGAAGAAACTCGGGTCACGAGTGAAACGCATCAGCTTGACGCCATTGCGCTACCTGTAGCGGGGGCGAGGACTCAGCCCCACCAACGAACCCCCTTCAACATTTCTGTGACACTCGGTAGAGCCAGCAGGACCCTCTGACGGCCTTGCAGGCTTTATTTTCTTACTTTCTGTGGGACCAGAGCACCAACAGCGGGAAGTGATCCTATGCTTCCGGCAAAACGCAGCGTCTGCCTTTCATCCGTGCAGAGGTTGTTGGGAAAGCGGTGAGATCTACTACTGTTTTACACCGCCTGGCTGGGAGGGTAGTATACATACATACATACATACATACATACATACATACATACACTCCCCTGCACCCTAGACATGTACCAACCCGCCAGCATAGATGTAAAGGAACTTCCCACACTAGATTATTACCTGTCCATTCTCCTACACGGTAACTTCCAGTGTCCGCTCCTCCCCCCAGTGTCTGTACCATGAACTGCTCATGAAATTTCTATCTGTCCATCCATCGCAGTTATCGGCACTCACAATTCTCCAATTTCATGGTTATACATATTCATGGAAGGGATTTATTTGTTCCAGTTTGACTTTCATTAAACATTAACCACTTGCTTACCGGGCACTTAAACCCCCTTCCTGCCCAGACCAATTTTCAGCGCTGTCACACTTTGAATGACAATTACGCGGTCATACAACACCGTACCCAAATGAGATTTCTATAATTGATTTCCCCCCCACAAACAGAGCTTTCTTTTGGTGGTATTTAATCACAGCTGGGATTTTTATTTTTTGCAAAATATGGAAAATTTTGAAGAAAAAATCATCATGTTTCATAGTTTGTTATAAAATTTTGCAAACAGGTAACTTTTCTCCATTGATGTGCGCTGATGAGGGGGCACTGATGGGCACTGGTAGGTGGCACTAATGTGCAGCACTGTTGAGGCACTGATTGTGGGTGTGGGTGGGCACTGGTAGGTGGCACTGCCTATTGCTAGGTGGCACTGGCAGGGGGCACAGGTGGGCACTGAGGATCTGCAGCAGCTCGTCGTGATCGGGAATGATGTCCCTCACGGCCGCCAGGTGAATTTTTTTTTTTTTTTTTTTCCCTCACGCTGTCGGTACGAGAAAAAATAGCCGATTACCGGCTCTGACATCACATGATCAGCTGTCATTGGCTGACAGCTGATCACGTGGTAAGGGGTCGTGGGAGGGAGGTGCGTGTGTGTGTGGTCATTTGAGTCTGTAGACAACGTCTAATTTTAATGAATTGGTATGGTTTGGTTGTTTTTTTTTTTATTGAATTTTGTACAAATAAAATCATTTATATTTTGGGAAAAAATTGCCTGAATTGCTTTTTGGAATTTTTTTTCTCAATTCCCTCCCCTTTTTTTCTATATGGTTGATTAGGAACACACCCTAGTCTCCAATTGGAGTTTTTTTTTTTTTTCTGCAGTGTGAGCATTCAGTGAACCTTCTAGCAGGTGCTGTTAATTTCAGCTTCCTGCCTTAGGCCACGAATAATTACTAAGGGGTAGAGCTTCTCGAAAGTCAATTTAACCCCATTTTCACTTCCTCAAGATACTCCCAGGCAGCTCCACCTTTTCTAGCACCTTCTAGAAAGAAGAGGGAGGCGACAGTGATGCTACCGGTATTTACACCCAGCCCTACCCTGAGCCACTCCCAGCCCAGAATGAAAACAAACAGGCCTAGCCACCCAGCTAAGGCCTGCTTAAATTTTCCTACTCCACAGAAAAATCCTTACTCTAGCACCTACCTACCTAGAGGGTACTACACTTGGGTGACACACCATGCAAAATCACATACCTGTAATTTTCATTTTGTTTAAGTGGTTGTACCAGGGTGATGCCTTCAGCTGCAGGCATCGCCCCCGGTACTGTTTTTTTTTTTTTTTTTTGCGCCAACATTCAGCTTTTTTGTAATAACCACTGATGCTGCTAAGCAGCGGCTCGGCTGTTATTGGGAGACGTCCCTTCCGCCTCTCCGCTCTGAGACCCGAGCCACCGGCACCTGACCAAAGCCGGATTTGGAAATGAGGTTATGGGTGTAAAGGGACATTAACCACTTAAGGACCAGCCTTGTTTTGGAATTTAGGTGTTTACATGTTTAAAACAGGCTTTTTTTTTTTTTTTGCTCAAATTATTTAGAACCCCCAAATATATATATATATATATATATATATATATATATATATATATATATATATATATATATATATATATATATATATAAATTTTTTTTTTCTAAAACCCTAGAGAATAAAAAATAAAACCGTAAAGTTAACCCTTTTTTTTTTTTTTTGTGAAATATAATGTTATGACAAGTATATTGATACCCAACATGTCACGCTTAAATTGCACCCGCTCGTGGAATGGCGTTAAACTTTTACCCTTAAATCTCCATAGGCGATGTTTAAAATTCTACAGGTTGCATGTTTTGAGTTAGAGGAGGTCTAGGGCTGGAATTATTGCTCTCGCTCTACCGATCGCGGCGATACCTCATATGTGTGGTTTGAACACCGTTTTCATATGTGGGTGTGCTACTCACGTATGTGTTCGCTTCTGTGCGTGAGCTCGTCGGGAGGGGGGCGCTTTAAAAAAATTATTTTTTTTTTTCTTATTTAGTTTACATTTTATTTTTTCACTTTAAAAAAAAAAAAAAAATTGGATCACTTTTATTTCTATTACAAGGAATGTAAACATCCCTCGTAATAGAAAAAAAAAAAGCATGACAGGACCTCTTAACTATGAGATCCGGAAAAATAAAAGTTCTCAGATCTCACATTTGGACTTGAATGCAAAAAAAAAAAATTTTAAAAAATATGCCTTTAAGACGTATGGGCGGAGCTAACGTTATGACGTCTCTTCCGCCCTCCTATGGTATGGAGACAGGTGGGGGGGCCATCTTCCCCTCACTCGTCTCCATACCACGGACGTGACAGGTCCTGATCATCTCCGCTGCTACAGATGGCTCCGGTGAGAGGGGGGGGGGTGGCACCTTTTCCCCCGCCGATAATGGTGATCTCGTGGCGAATCCGCTGCAGTGACCACCATTATCGTAAACGGAACCGCCGGCCCTTAAAATGGTTACCTTGGTTGTGGTAGCAACTGCTGCCGTTACCGAGATATCCACCTTCAAAGTAATGATGTATAAATTGGCCGGTCGGTAAGTGGTTAATGAAGGTTGCCCATATAGTTTCAAGTTTCTCAGTGCGATCCAAGGCTATGCCTGCTCTATTCTCTTGAGCCATGATCCAAGTCGTTTTTTCCTTTTGGCAGCCAAAACAGAAACCGTTGGCTTTTTTTTCCAAGATTTGGTTAAGGTAAGTGTGGCTCCCAAAAAGATGAAGAATATAAGGCGTTGTATATGATTTAAAGAAGTTCCTATTTCATGTTGATGGTTGCGAAATTTCCTCCTTCCTACAGCGAGTTCCTCAACAGAGAGGAACCTCCAGTTCATCACACCCCCCCTCCTCCGCCAGGGAGGGTAGAGAGATCTGGGCCAGGTAATGGGCGAGTTAAGAGTCTCTCTAATCTACTTTTAGATGAATTCGAGCCGGTTCACACTTGAAGCGGCACGACTTGCCACGGTGACTTGCAAGACGACTTCTGTATAGAAGTCTATGCAAGTCGCCCCCAAAGTAGTACAGGAACCTTTCTTCTAAGTCGGAGCTCTGATTAGAACGGTTCCATTGTACAGAACGGGAGGCGACTTGTCAGGCGGCTAGGTCGCCTGACAAGTCGCCCCAGTGTGAACCGGCTCTAAGTCTAGGAAAGTTTCCATAACATCCCTGGAGGTGTCACTAATCTGGCCCTGTGTAGTCCATGATACGAGGAAGAGAGATCGGGGAGTGTTCCAGTCTAGCCAAGTAAGTGAAAAGGCGTCCCGCCTTATTACCATGCTCCAAAGATTTTTGGGTAGAGCGTGGCATGCATTTATTGTGTATGGTCTAAGAGGCGAAGCTCATATCCTCTGCGGCACTGTCACCAAGTATCGTGTGTGCTAGGGCCATTGGCATAATTGGTTTCTGCCGAGGTCACGGTTGTCTCCAATTCCACTGTATGTTGAGTAATTTCAGTTCAATTTCACCTAAAATACCAGTAATGGACCTAAAAGTACCCCCTCAACGTGGTCTTCAAGGCCTCACCATTCTGTTAGTGGGTCAGAGGAAACTGAGTTCTCCTTCCAATATTCAACAATACCCTTCCGGCATTCCCCCCTGTTACCACCTCATCTTCCAGCCAATGTGAATTCGGGCGCCACAGAATTCGGCTCGAACCCGGAAGAATATGGAGAGCAGAGCCCTGAACTCTGCACCCTGTATGCAGCGCACACTTGAATAATAAAAGTAGGTGCATAGTTTTACAGATACCCTGTTTCCCCGAAAATAAGACCTAGCGTGATTGTCGATGATGGCTGCACTATAACTAGGGCTTATTTGGGGGGGTAGGGCTTAAAGTCCTTGTAGGTCTTATTTTCAGGGTAGGGCCTATATTGCAGCCATCACCGACAAGCACGCTAGGTCTTATTTTTGGGGAAACCGGGTACAACTGGCCCTTTGAGGGCAACCAGACTGCTGATGCAGCCTCCAATGAAATTGTTTGATAGCCCTGGCCTAGGCAATTCAAGCTAAAGTTTGACCCCCTCCCTTCGCCCGCATCCCTATGGGACATGTCCCAGGCAGCTGCGGGACCAAATACAAAGTACAGCGTGGCTCGTGCATGTAGGAAGCTGGCATTAAAAGCTTCAAGGAGTCACAGCCAACTTCCCACACTAAATATGGCGGCACTGGGGACCCGAAAACTGGCGAAGAAGCGGCCCGGGTGAGGACAGCGCTAGATCCTTGGACAGGTAAGAGTCCCTTTATTAAAAGTCAGCAGCTACAGTGTACTCACTTTTGTGAGATATTGTATATATATATATATTTTAATTTTGGCACAGTTTTCCTTTGATGATAAAATAAAAATCAGGAGATATCAATACCCATTTACCACCAAAATGAAAGCCCAATTTGTCATGTATAAAAACTCGGTATAATCCACCTGGAAGTAGTTGTGATAATTTGTACAGTTTTACGAACACATGTTAAAGTTGCAAAATTTTGCTCAGGCATTAAAAGGAATTGCAAACCCTCAGGGTTTTTCACCTTAATGCCCCCCCCCCCCCATTTTTCCTTACCTGACCCGATCTTTCCAGCGACGAGAACGAGCCCAGCTGTTCCACTGGATAGATTGATAGCACCGCACACAGGAGCCGGGGCCGAGTCCTGCTGTCTGTGTCAATGGACACAGCAGCAAGACTTGGGAGGGTGCCCCCCAAGGAAAAGCATCTCATGGGGGGAACCCAATGAGGAGGAGCCAGAAGCACCGCCAGCCGACCCCAGAAAAGGAGGATCGGGGGGCGCTCTGTGCAAAACCGTTGCACAGAGCAGGTAAGTATAACATGATTTTTTTGTTTTTTTTTAAATAACAAACGAACCTTTACAATCAATTTAAGATTTGTTTTACCTTTAGGTGGGAAGGGGATAGGTAAAGCATTACAGAAGTGACATGGAGGGTGAGTTGTACCAATACCGACACACGACAGGTTAACAAAAAATATGATCTTTATTGAAATTATTCGAGTCATTTATAAACAAATTGTTTCCAGAATATATACATTGTCTTACTTTTTTATACGAATTCAACCAAGTCAGCATTATTGTAAGAGGGAAGTGTCCTGCCATTGAACCATCGCTGGGGGGGGAGCAGATCTTATGCTCACCAACATCTGGGAGCCCCGGGCAGTGTTGCCAGCTATGACAAGAGGAAAGTGTGGTAAATATAAGGGGGATGGGGGAGAAGGGTGGCCTTTGTCATGGTATAGGTGATGAACTTGGAGCGCCGCTTGGGGGATAAAGAGGAGCCTCCTCCCTGGATCCACAGAGAAGAGGGTGGCGGTGTGCCAGGAATTAACACACATATGAATAGAAAGGACGCCGTTCTCCCAACCAGCCCATGGCAAGGTAGAAGAAGCGGCCTCAGCCTACATTTCTTCGCCAGGCCACACCTAACGCGTTTCGTCTCCCCTCGGTGGGCAGGGCAAAATATGTCAGGGGGAGGGGGGGGGGGTCTAGCAGAGAAATGTAGGCTGAGGCTGCTTCTTTACTCTACCTTGCACAGGCTGATTGGGAGAGCGGTGTCCTTTCTATTTATCTTTGCAGGGATATGGTTACCTTGCCCTGTCTGGGTCAGGTGACGATGAGATTGATTTACTAAAGGCAAATAGACTAATAAGCTCTGGAACAACTGCACAGTGCATAAATGAGGAGAAGCTTCACAAATAGTACCCAAATGCAAGGGAAAAAAAAAAAACAAAACAGAATCTTTGCTTACACATGATTGGATGATAGTAAATGAGCAGAAGCTCCGTTGACTTCCAAGCTTTGCAACAGCTGCACTTTGCAAAGTCTATTTGCCTTTAGTAAAGCAACCCCCATAAATAGATAGGACCGCTACTCTCCCAACCAACCCGTGCAAAGTAAGAAGCGGCCTCAGCCCACATTTCTCCGCCAGACCACACTCCCTACATGTTTCGTCCTCCAGTGGGCAAAATGTGTGAGGGGGGTGTGGTCTGGCAGAGAAATGTAGGCTGAGGTCGCTTCTTAACCATGCCACCTTGGGAGAGCGGCATCCTTTCTATTCATCTTTGCAGAGATAGTCGCTTGGCCCAGGCGGGGCAAGGTAACCCCAATAGAGTTGATTTACTAAAGGCAAAAAGACTGTGCACTCTGCAAGTGTAGTTACTCCAGAGCTTAGTAAATGAGGTAAAGCTTCACTTTGCAAATAGTACCCAATCACATGCAAGGAAAAAGAAAAAGAAAAAAAAAAAAAAACAGCATTTTTGCTTGCGCATGATTGGATGATGGAAGTCAGCAGAGCTTCCGCTCATTTACTAAATTCTGGAGTTTAGTAAATGAGAGCAGCTGCACTTTGCAAAGTGCACAGTCTATTTGCCTTTAGTAAATCAACCCCAAGAATAGAAAGGACGACGCTCTCCCAACCAGCCCCGTGCAAGGTAGAAGAAGCGGCCTCAGCCTACATTTCTCCACCAACGTGTTTCGTCCTCCTGGTGGGCAGGGCAAAACATGTCAGGGGGGTGTGGTCTGCCAGAGAAATGTAGGCTGGAGCTGCTTATTATAACTCTACCTTGCCCGGCCTGGTTGGGAGAGCGGCATCCTTTCTATTCATCTTTGCGGAGGTATGGTTTCCTTTGCTCTGGCCTGGGTCAGGTGACTATGGGGTGGATTTACTAAAAAGGGAAAATGGGCAGGAAATGAGGCCCATAAAAACATTTAAAGATATCCAAAGCCAACTAACATGCAGCCCAATGTGGTCTCGGTGTCAGAACAATCAAGCTCATGAATTTTACTTGATAAATTGGCTCGGGTCACCTATCTTCCACAATGCAGTGAAGGGAATCTTCTTCCATGTGGTCTACATCTGCATGGCTGCCAGTCCAGTCCAGCCTAGTCTCTTCTCTGTATCAAGCCAGCCGCTGGACCACTTCACAGGCACCCCGTCCTCTTTATTCCAAGAGTTCCTTAGTCTTTGATGCCAACTGCTTGTCCATTTCCGCGACCGTGTCTTCTGTCATCTGCTGGATCTACAAATAACAGGCCGGGTTAGGTATGTGATACCAGCAGAAGCCAGGCTTGGTCCTACTACCAGCAGTGATGAGCCCATTAACTACTTGCTGGCCAGGCCTTTTCTGGCACTTTGTTAAAAAAAAAAACAATCTGTATTTTTTTGCTAGAAAACCCCCCAAACATTATTATTATTTTTATTTATTTTTTTTAGCAGAGAGACCCCTAGAGAATAAAATGGTGATCGTTGCAATATTTTATGTCACGCGGTATTTGCGCAGCGGTCTTTCAAAACGCAATTGTTTTCGGAGTAAAAAACAAAAAAAAAACAAAAACGACAATAGGTGTGTGCAGCCTATTGCATTAGGGTGTGCACCCAAACACATATATGGGTGTGTATATATATATATATATATTATATATATATATATATATATATATATATATATATATATATATATATATATATATATATATATATATATACACACATATACATACATACTGCCGGTGTCAGTAGAGCCGTGGACAATGTCAGTAGGGCAGAGTTAAGTGTCAGTAGTTTTTATTTTTATTTTTTAAAGTTTATTTTTCTAATTATTTTTTAACATTTTTTTTCTTAATAATAATAATTTAAAAATTTAAATTGTTAATAATAAAGAAAAAAAATGTTAAAAAAATACCGGCAGTATATATATATATATATATATATATATATATATATATATATATATATATATATATATATATATATTATATGTGTTTGGGTGCACACCCTAATGCAATAGGCTGCACACACCTATTGTCTTTTTTTGTTGTTGTTGTTTTTTTTACTTTTATGAATTAAAAGTGTATTTTTTTTTTCCCAAAAACAATGCGTTTTGAAAGACCGCTGCGCAAATACCGTGTGACATAAAATATTGCAACGATCGCCATTTTATTCTCTAGGGGTCTCTCTGCTAAAAAAAAAAAATAAATAAATAAAAAATTAAAAAAATTTAAATTGTTAATAATTTTTTTTTTTTTTTTTAGCAGGGAGAACCCTAGATAATAAAATGGCGATCGTTGCAATATTTTATGTCACGCGCAAAAAAAATAAAAACAAAAAAACAAAAAAAAAAAAACCGACAAGTTACGCCATAGGTGTGTGTGCAGCCTATTGCATTAGGGTGTGCACCCCAACACATATACGTGTGTGTGTGTATATATATATATATATATATATATATATATATATATATATATATATTTATATTACACACACACATACATACACATACACACACTGCCGGTGTCACTAGAGCCGTGGACAATGTCAGTAGGGCAGAGTTAAGTGTCAGTAGTTTTTTATTTTAATATTTTTTAAAATTTTATTTTTCGAATTATTTTTTAAGATGTTTTTTTATTATTATTATTATTATTTTTAACAATTAAATTTTTTTACATTTTTAAATTTATTATTTTTTTTAGCAGGGAGACCCCTAGAGAATAAAATGGCGATGGTTGCAATATTTTATGTCACGCGGTATTTGCGCAGCGGTCTTTTAAAACGCATTGTTTTGGGAGAAAAATACACTTTTATGAATAAAAACAAAAACAAAAAAAAAAAAATAGTTATGTCATAGGTGTGTGCGCAGCCTATTGCATTAGGGTGTGCACCTCAACACATATACCTGTGTATATATACTGCCGGTGTCAGTAGAGCTACGGATAATGTCAGTAAGGCAGAGGTAAGTGTCAGTAGTTTTTTTTTTTTAATTATTTTTTTTCACAATTACATTTTTCTAATTATTTAAAAAAAAAAAAAAATTTAATATTATTATTATTTTTTTTAACAATTTAATTTTTTTAATTATTATTTATTTTTTTTTTGGAGCCCCAGCTTTGGTAAAATATCACGGGTCTA
Source organism: Lithobates clamitans (assembly GCA_037952925.1). Taxonomy (NCBI): domain Eukaryota; kingdom Metazoa; phylum Chordata; class Amphibia; order Anura; family Ranidae; genus Lithobates; species Lithobates clamitans. The sequence goes on along the minus strand of JBBGZY010001061.1, from coordinate 30,231 downwards.
AACAGGGGGGCATCCACAGCGCACAAAGCGATTAAGGGTGTGCCCAGGCCCACCCTGTGCGCACGACTATGAGGTTACGCCAATTTTTTTTTAGGATAACGTGAAAGACGATGTTACGCCGAGTAAATAGAATACCCAACATGTCACGCTCTAAAATTGGGCGCGCTCGTCGAATGCTGAAAAAAACTAAGGCATGAGAATCAATAATGCAACCGTCAATCCCCTCCCCTCCCGCCAGTAGGGTGTAATCCTAGACTCTGACCTGTCCTTTCCTGCACCAGTTTTGTTGCAGGAAAAAAATAAATAAATAAAAATAAAACAATGTAATTTTTTGTTCTGGTCAGTTTTTCCTCTTTCTGCTGCTGTTGCTAGGTAGATTAGAAAAAAAAAATAGATGCTCATCAACCGGGGGGACACTGACTCTCATCATCTGCTGCTGGGCTGGCTGGCACAGTGGCACTGGCAAGCCTGGCAGGCTGAGAGATACAGCGTGAGCATCGCTAAGAAGGAAAGGAGCAAAAAAAGAAGGTTGGAACGGAGTGGGTGGGGTTTCTGAGAGAAGTGGGAGGGGTCAAAAACATCACCAACTGCCATTGATACGCAGCCAAGCAGAACCAAAAGCTAATCCGCCGCCTTACCTGTTTCTCTAGCAGTCTAATGGTGTCCTCGGATACCGTGTCCTTGGACCTCTTTACCTCCTGAACAGCCCCGGTGCGGATCTTCCGCAGAGAATCCTTCGATTTGTTGGTCAGCTGTTTGGCGAGCTTTGCCAAATTCTCCCGGTGCTCCCGCGTTACCCTGACAAATAAATCACGCAGAAGATTATCGGAAAGATACAGAAAGAAAGAAAGAGATACATATTTACCAAGGAAGTGCACAACGCTTTTATCGCACAGACAGTCAACCGACTTCAATAAACTGACATCTGATTGGTTGCTGTGTGGGGGCTTCTGTACTTTGCACAGTCTACCCACTAACTAAAAAAACAATATTTTTCACTTTTTTATTATTTTTTTACTTTTTCCTATATTAAATATCCCCTCCCCCCCCCAAAAAAAAAATTGTAAAAGAAAAATTGCCATCATCAGTTTAGGCCAATATGTCTTCTTCTACATATTTTTGGTAAAATAAAAATAAAAAGCACATATTGATATATTTATGGCATTTTTATTATGATTTTTTTTTTTTTAACTAGTAATGGTGGTGCACTATAAACAACAAAAAGACCGACAATTTAAAAAAAAAAAAAAAAAGAATTTTTTACTTTTTCCTATATTAAATATCCTCCAAAAAAAAGAAAAATTGAAAAAAAAAAAAAAAAAAATATCGCAATAAGTGCATATTGATATATTTATGACATTTTTATTATATATATATTTTTTTTACTACTAATGGTGGTGCACTATAAACAACAAAAAGCCTGACAATTTTGAAAAAAACAAAAAAAAAAAACCTAATATTTTTTACTTTTTCCCATATTAAATACCCCCCCCCCAAAAAAAAAAAAAAAAAATTGAAAAAAAAAAATGTCATCAGTTTAGGCCAATATGTCTTCTTCTACATATTTTTGGTAAAATAAAAATAAAAAGCGCATATTGATATATTTATGGCATTTTTATTATGATTTTTTTAACTAGTAATGGCGGCGCACTATAAACAACAAAAAGCCTGACAATTTTGAAAAAAAAAAAAAAAGATAATTTTTTACTTTTTCCTATATTAAATATCCTCCAAAAAAAAAAAAAAAGAAAAAAAAAATGTCATCACCAAAATGTATTCTTCTACATATTTTTGGTAAAAGAAAAAAAATTTAAAAAAATCACAATAAGTGCATATTAATATATTTATGACATTTTTATATATATATATATATATATATATATATATATATATATATATATATTTTTTTTTTTTTTACTACTAATGGTGGTGCACTATAAACAACAAAAAGCCTGACAATTTTGAAAAAAACAAAAAAAAAAAACCTAATATTTTTTACTTTTTCCCATATTAAATTAAATACCCCCCCCCCCCAAAAAAAATAAAAAATGTCATCATCAGTTTAGGCCAATATGTTTTCTTCTACATATTTTTGGTTTCGCAATAAGCGCATATTGATTAGTTTGCGCAAATGTTATAGCATGTAAAAAATAGGGGATAGATTTATGGCATTTTTATTATGAATTTATTTTTTTTTTTTACTAGTAATGGCGGTGCACTATAAACAAGAAAAAGACCGACAATTTTGAAAAAAAAAAAATATTTTTTTTTTACTTTTTCCTATATTAAATAGTCTGAAAAAAAAAATTTCTATTTTTGGTAAAATAAAAATAAAAATCGCAATAAGCGCATATTGATTGGTTTGCGCAAAAGTTGTAGCATCTAAAAAATAGATGATAGATTTATGCCATTTTTATTATGAATTTATTTATTTATTTTTTTACTAGTAATGGCGGTGCACTATAAACAACCAAAAGACGGACAATTTTAAAAAAGAAAAAAAAAAAAAAAAAAACAATATTTTTTACTTTCTGCTATAAAACGTATCCAATTTAAAAAAAAATAATTGAAAAAAAAAAAAATCTAATTACTTCTTCAATTTAGGCCAATATGTATTCTTCTATATATATAAGCACATATTGATTGGTTTGTGCAAAAGTTAAAGCATCTACAAAAGAAGATATATTTATGGCACTTTTAGAAGATATATTCATGGCACTTTTATTATGATTTTTTTAATTTTTTTTACTAGTAATGGCGGTGCACTATAAAACAACAAAAAAAAAATTTGAAAAAGAAAAAAAAAACAAATATTTTTCACTTTCTGCTATAAAGCATATCCAATTAAAAAAAAAAAGAAAAAAAAAATAGAATTTCTTCTTCAATTTAAGCCAATATGTATTCTTCTACCCATTTTTAGTAAAAAAAAAATCCAAATATGCGTATATAGTTTGGTTTGTGCAAAAGTTATAGCGTCTACAAACTGGGATTTTTTTTTTCATCTATTTATTTTACTAGTAATGGCGGTGATCAGCGACCAGTGACACTAATACAGTGATTGGTGCTAAAAGAAAGAAATAAAAAAAAATATGCACTGTCACTGTACTAATGACACTGGCTGGGAAAGGCTTGAAAATCTAGGGGAGATCAAAGGGTTAACTGTGCCTAACCAGTGTTTTACAACAGTGGGGGGATGGGGGGGTGCTTTTACTAGGGGGAAGACATGGATACATGCCTTCCCTCCTGTCAGAACGGTGATCAGCAGGTGCCGGCGGACATCAAGTCCCTGGTACCCGGCCGTCATTGCACGGGCTGAGCGGCTGCAGCTCTTCTAACACACGTCATTCCCACCGCAGGAAACCACACATTTTTGCTGCTGGAACAGGCAGGGCGTGCCAATTCCCCGTGTGAATTCAGCCGTAGGATTTAAAAATTCCCCACTTTTTCGGTTGGAGTCGCCTTACATTACATTCTACAGGAAATATAAAATGGACTCACTGTGGCACAGGTACCCGGATGAGAGCGCCATCCAGCTCTGGGTTGAGGTTCATTTGACTCTGCGTTAATGCGTTCACCACTGCAGGGGCGCTCTAAGACCAGCAGAAAACAGGAAATGCATTCATGAACGTGTGCAGATTTTTGAAAAAGTGTCATTATTGGTTCATTCAACCCATCAACTCTGAGAACTGATGATCCCGGACGAGCCCCCAACCTGGGACTGTAAAGAAAAAGCAGCACAGCGATATAAGCTCATATCTCTGCCACTCTGCTTTCTCTTCCTACAGTCTCCTAGAAGACTGTACCCCATTTATGACCAGGACATTTTTTTTTTATTTTTAATATTCGGCACTGCGCTACTTTAACTGGCAATCGCACGGTCATGCAACACTGTATCGAAATTAAATTTATATGATTTTTTTTCACATAAATAGAGCTTTCTTTTTGTGGTATTTGATCAACACTGGGTTTTTATTATTTAAAACGAAAAAAAAAAAAAAAATTTATATTATATATATATATATATATATATATATATATATATATATATATATATATATATATATATATATATATATATATATATATATATATATATATATAAAATATTTTTTTTTTTATATATAAAATATGCAACACTGTATCCAAATGAAATGAAACTTCTGTGATTTTTTTTCCCCACATAAATAGAGCTTTGCTTTTGTGATATTTGATCACCACTGGGCTTTTTATTATTTAATACGAAAAAAAAAAAAAAAATATATATATATATATATATATATATATATATATATATATATATATATATATATATATATATATATATCATTTTTATTTATTTTTTTTCGTTTTAAATAATAAAAAGCCCAGTGGTGATCAAATATCACAAAAGCAAAGCTCTATTTATGTGGAAAAAAAAAAATCACAGAAGTTTCATTTCATTTGGATACAGTGTTGCATATTTTATATATAAAAATTTTTTATATATATATATATATATATATATATATATATATATATATATATATATATATATATATATATATATATATATATATATATATATATATATATATATATATATATATATATATATATATATATATACACACATACACCGTATTTATCGGCATATAACACGCACTTTTTTCCCCTGAAAATCATGGGTGCGTGTTATAGGCCGATCCCCGCCGATTTCTGTGTCATCGGAGCGATCGCGGCAATTGCCGCGGTCGCCGACATACACAGCCGTGGGTAGATTCAAAAATGGCGCCGAGACTGCAGGGAGCCGAGATACACATGCTCGAGTGTTCTCGGCTTTTTCCGGCGCCGCCGTCACGCCCAGTCCCGCCCCTGGACCTGTGTTATGTCCATCATAGGGCGGGACTGGGCGTGACTGTGAGCGGCGCCGAAAAAAGCCGAGAACACTCGGGTATGTGTATCTCTGCTCTTGTCGGATCCGAGATACACATACCCGAGTGTTCTCGGCTTTTTTCGGCGCCGCTCACAGTCACGCCCAGTCCCGCCCTATGATGGACATAACACAGGTCCAGGGGCGGGACTAGGCGTGACGACGGCGCCGGAAAAAGCCGAGAACACTCGTGTATGTGTATCTCGGCTCCCTGCAGTCTCGGCGCCATTTTTTGAATCTACACCGAGTGCACAAAGCTGCACTGACATGGCTGGACTGGGGCAGACCTGCACTAACAAAGCTGCACTGGGGCAAGGCTACACTGGGGCAAAGCTGCACTGGGGCAAGGCTACACTGAGGCAAGGCTGCACTGGGGCAAGGCTGCACTGGGGCAAGGCTGCACTGGGGCAAGGCTGCACTGGGGCAAGGCTGCACTGACAAGACTGCACTGGGGCAAGGCTGCACTGACACTAAAAAGGCTACAGATAGACAGATGAGGCTGCATTGATGGGCATTTTAATGTAAGTTTTTTCCTTAAACTTCCCTCCTAAAAATTTTTTTTCCTTAAAATTCTCTCCTAAACTTGGAGTGCGTGTTATACGCCGGCGCGTGTTATACGCCGATAAATACGGTATATATATATATATGCGCAACACTGTATCCAAATGAAATTTATGTGATTTTTTATTTTTTCACATAAATACAGCTTTCTTTTTGTGGTATTTGATCACCACTGGGTTTTTTATTATTTAAAACAAAAAAAAATTGTTATATATATATATATATATTTTTTTATATATATTTCACCCCCTTCCTGCCCAGGCCAATTTTCACCTTTCAGCGCTGTCACACTTTGAATGACAATGGCGCGGTCATGTAACACTGTACTTTTTTTTTTTTTTATCATTTTGTTCACACAAATAGAGCTTTCTTTTGGTGGTATTTGATCACCATTTGGGTTTTTAATTTGTTTTGCTAAATAAAAGTAAAAAAGACTACAAACATTTAAAAAAATAAAAAGTGCGTTCTCTTCATTTCGGTTTTGCAAATAAATACTTGCTCTTCCTTTTCTGCTACATTTCTTTTGGTGAAAATGACCCAAAATCTGTGTATATTATTTGGTTCTGTAGGAAAGTTATAGAGTTCACAAACTACGGGATATGTATGTGAAAACTGAAGTTGTAACTTTTTTCTCAAAATCTTTTTTTTTTTTTTTCACGCTGTCACCAGTGCACACATATCCCTGGTGTGGCGGTGATCAGCGACACTGACTGGTAAACAGTAAATTTAAAAAAAAAAAAGAAAGAAAAAAAAACCTTTACTTTTTTTTACAATTTTTTTTGTTTTTTTTTTACATTCTATCATCAGAGTAGCTCATAATGACACTAAATTACTCTGGGGGGGGGTGATCAGGGATTTTTTTTTTTTTTTTTTTTTTTTAACACTTGATAATGTCTATCCAGGTAACTAACCTCGGGAAAGCTGGACATGTTGATAAGGAAGAGTCGTGGAGACTTCAGGGTGATCTGTCCCAGTTGATTTAATGGGAATTTTCCATCTTTTGTTGTGACCACAATATGATCAAAAGCACCTAGAAACAAAGTGCAAATTCACTTGTAGCATGCAAGACGCATACAAAAATGCAATAGCCCGTACCATCTAGAATAGGAAAAGTAAAAAATGTCTTTTCAAAAAGGGGCTGAACTTTGGAAGCTGTGAGACGAGCTGGTGGGTTCATTGGCTCCGGTCTGAATTTGCCCCAGTAAAATGAGATACGCGCCTTAGATTGCAAGCTCCTCGAAGGCAGGGACTGATGCTCCCAGCAGCATTCCCGGCAAAAATTTACAGAGGCTGCTAAAGTTGTCAGAGGGAGCAATAAAAAAAAATAGTTTCTTATTACAGGAACAACGCGAAAAAAATAAAAATAATGCAGAGACATGATCTAGAAGGGGATCTAGGGTATATTTGGCTAATGCTGTCCCATGCGCTTTAATTAGGGGTGCAACGGATCGTTGCCGATCCGTGATCCGTACGGATCACCCTCCGCGGATCGGCACACCCGCGATCCGCGGAGCACTTTTCGGCCTCAGCCATAGGAAAGGCCGCGGCTTCGGCCTAGCTCCGGAGCCGGCGGCCATCTTAGCACACCTGGAAGAGGCCGCTGTCTCGACAGGAAGTGACATTTCGTCGCCGCCATCTTGCTACACCCCACACTCCTGCACAGTACAATAATGATAGAGTGAGAAGGGGGCAAGCGGACATCTTGTTACACCCACCGGAGTTTTAGATTTAAAAGCCATTTTCAACACAAAACTGAGGTTATATGCACAAATACTGTATTTATGCATATAAGCTCGGTTTTGTGTTGAAAAACTGGAGTTAGACTTACCGGTAACTCCTTTTCCAGTGGTCTTCCAGGACAGCCCTTGAGAGATGGAGTCCCTCCCATCGACCCAGGAAACACATTGCCAAAACAGTTCAAAAGGCAGTCCCTCAGGTCCCTGGTCAGTCATTCACCAAGAACCGAAGGATGGAACTGCAAAAAACATAACCATAACAGGTAATAATGTTAGTACATTCACATAATCAAAAAAGGGTGGGATCGTGCTGTCCTGGAAGACCACTGGAAAAGGAGTTACCGGTAAGTCTAACTCCAGTTTTCCCCAGTTGTCTTCCAGGACAGCCCTTGAGAGGATCCCCAAGTACTCACCAGATTAGGGGGGGACCACGGCTTGGAGAACTTTTCTCCCAAAAGCCTGATCCTGACTGGACATTAAGTCCAGTCGATAATGCCTTGTAAAGGTGGAAAAGCTTGACCACGTGGCTGCTTTACATATTTGCTCCGGGGTGGCACCAGCTCTTTCTGCCCAGGATGCTGATAATGCCCTTGTGGAGTGGGCTTTAATACCCCCAGGAGGATCTTTGTTTACTGTCTTATAGCCCTCTGCTATAGCTAGCCTAATCCACCTAGCTATGGTGACTTTAGAAGCTTTTTGCCCCTTACGTTGTCCGGAAAAAAGAACAAAAAGTGAATCTGAGATTCTAAATGGATTGGTTACCCTAAGATACTCTAGGATACACCTTCTCACATCTAATAAATGAAAACGCCTTTCTTTCTCGTTTGAAGCCTTTTGACAGAAAGAAGGGAGGACAATATCTTGTGATCTATGGAAATTAGATGCAACCTTTGGTAAGAACCCAGGGTCTGTCTTTAGGATGACTCTGTCTTCCAGAATCTGGAGGAAAGGCTCTCTGACAGAGAGAGCTTGGATTTCACTAACTCTGCGTGCTGAAGTGATTGCCACAAGCAGTACTGTCTTGAAAGTGACTAGTCTTAGAGAGGCCTCTGAGATAGGTTCAAAAGGTGACCCCAAAAATGCCCTTAGAACAACTGACAGATCCCAGGATGGGGCTATGTTAAGCCTAACAGGTTTGCGTCTGGAGATTGCTTTACAGAACCTAGCAATAAAAGGATCTTCCTGCAACCTTTTTTCTAAGTACACACTTAAGGCCGCTATCTGGACCTTAATAGTACTAGGAGTTAGCCCTTTATCTATCCCTTCCTGGAGGAACTGCAGGATATTTGCTGTATCTGTATTTACCTCCCCTCGGCTGTTCAACCAGCTGTTAAATTTCCTCCAGACCTTCCTGTAAATGGCCTGAGTGACAGGTTTTCTACTTTGTAGCAGGGTCTGAATTACTCTGTCAGACAGGCCCTTGCTCCTCAAAATTTCCTCCTCAGTAACCACGCTGAGAGGTTCAGCATGGATACTTGTGGATGAAAAAGAGGTCCCTGCGACAGAAGGTCTGGTCTGTAGGGAAGCCTCAGAGGAGGTTGGTCTGTCAACTGTAGCAACGTTGTGAACCATGGTCTCTTGGGCCAAAACGGTGCCACTAAGATTAGACACGTTTCCTCTACTAGAAATTTCGCTAAAACTCTTGGGATGAGGTGAAGCGGAGGAAACGCATACGCTAAACTGAAGTTCCATGGGGTCTGTAAGGCGTCTACTGCCCAGGGCCGATCTCCTGGGTGTAGCGAGCAAAAATTTGGAACTTTTGCATTCACCTTGCTTGCAAACAGGTCCACTACTGGTTTTCCCCAGTAAGCTGCTATATATTTGAACACCTCTGGGTGTAGAGACCATTCTTGATTCGACACTTGTTGTCGACTCAAGAAATCTGCCGTGTTGTTGAGCTCCCCTTTCAGGTGAACTGCGGAGATGGAAGCCAGATTGGATTCTGCCCATAGAAACATGCGATTGGCCACCAGCATTAGTCGACGACTTCTGGTGCCCCCTTGCTTGTTTATGTACGCTACAGCCGTCATATTGTCTGAACGGACCTGTAGATGATGACCCTGTATTGCATTCTGAAAGAATAACAGAGCCCTGAGGACCGCTGTTAGCTCTTTCCAATTGGACGAGAGGAGTTTCTCCTCTGCCGTCCACCTGCCTTGTGCCCAATCTGAGTTGAGGTGGGCTCCCCACCCCCAGCTGCTCGCATCCGTCGTTAGTATGGACGTGATGGGAGAGATCCAGAGAACCCCTTTGTTCAAATTCTCTGAGTCTTTCCACCACCAGAGGGAGCGTTTTACTCTGGTGGGGATTGAAACTTCTTCTTCCAGATCCCTGTCCTTTAATTTTTCCAACAGAAAACTTTGAAGGTCTCTTTGGTGGAACCTGGCCCATTGTACAGCTGGAATGGCCGCTGTCATTAGTCCTAAGACCGACATCACCTCCCTCACTGTACACTTGGCGCTGCTTTGAAGAAAAGACATTCTGTGGCGTAAATTCAATATCTTCTCTTCTGGCAGAACTATCCTCTGCTCTACTGACAGGATCTTGTACCCCAAATACAAAATCTCCTGTGTTGGGGTAGTCTTGGACTTTTCCAGACTGACTATCCACCCCAGCTGCCTCAGGTTGAACTGAGTCAACTCTAGGTCCCGACGAAGTTGTTTCTCCGAACGGGCCGTGAGAAGTAAGTCGTCTAGATATGGGATAATCGTGACTGACTGTAGTCTTAACGGAACTAATGCCTCCCCGAGAACTTTGGTAAAGATTCTCGGGGAGGACGACAGTCCGAAAGGAAGTGCTCTGCACTGGAAATGATAAACCTTGGTGTCCATCTGAATCGCCATCCGAAGAAATTTCTGGCATTCCTTCCTTATTGGGATATGCAGATAGGCGTCCCTTAAATCCAGGGTAGCCATGAACACCTCTTTTTGGAGTAGATTCCTTATTGAGTAAATAGACTCCATCCGGAATTTTTTGTATCGGATGGAGCGGTTCAGAGGTCGGAGGTTCATTATTAGTCTGAATCTCCCGGACGGCTTTTTTACTACAAAAATGTGCGAGTAAAAACCGTCCCCCTGTTCCTGAATAGGGACTGGTGTCAATACCTCTTGATCCACCATTTCCCCTATTAACAGAGGCAAGGCCCTGGCCTTTTCTGAGTCTCTTGGAAGCTTTGTCACAAGAAACTTTGAGGGTGGATCGCTGTGAAACTCCAGCGCATACCCCCTTTTTATAATGTTCAAGACAAACTCGTTTGAGGTTGTCTTTTCCCACTGTGGGAGAAAGTTCATTAATCTTCCTCCCACCGGGACCCTGATGTCACTGGGGTTTGGGGTTTGAATTGGGGCGGTTAAAAAGTATGCCCCCTTTTCCTTTCCCTTTTTGTCCTGTCCAATGCTTTTTGGGCTTGAACTCCTTCTCTGACTTAGAGGGTTCTTTTGAGGGACGAAAAAACTTTCTTTGAAAATTTTTCTTTTTAATGGGAAAGGTTTTCTTTTTATCCGCCGTTCTTTCCAAGGCGGTATCAAGTTCAGGCCCGAAGACTAAGTCTCCTGTAAAGGGGACACTGCATAAAACGTGTTTTAGACGCCGTGTCTCCCCCCCAAGTTTTCATCCAGACTGACCTCCTAGCTGCGACCGAAAGCGCTGCTGTTTTAGCCGTAAATTTAATGGCATCAGTGGAGGCGTCAGAGATGAAACTTGTCGCCTTAAAAAGCATAGGGAAGGTTTTTAAGATCTCCCCCCTAGGCGTGCCTGCCTTTAGATGTTCTTCTAGTTGGGCTAACCAGAACTCTAGGTTCCTGGCTACACAAGAAGTGGCCAGAGCTGGTTTTAAACCTGCCATAGAAGCATCCCAGGCCCTCTTTAAGACTATGTCTGTTTTCCTGTCCATGGGGTCCTTTAAATGACCCATATCCTCGAAGGCAAGGTCAGACTGCTTGGAGACTTTGGACAGGGGGGCGTCTAGTTTAGGATTTTTATTCCAGACCGCCTCTGGGCTCTCGTCAAAGGGGAATCTCCTTTTTAGGGAATTTGGGAAGAAGACCTTTTTATCTGGCTCGGCCCATTCCTTGCGGACAAGGTCAGAAAGCACATTATGTATAGGGAATACCTTAGCTTTCTTTTTCCCCAGAGCCTCATACATTTTATCATGTCTGGTCAATTGAGTTTCTTCCTCATCAATTTCCAGTGCATCATAAATGGCGCTCAACAGCTCGTCTACATCCTCCAGAGACAGCTTGTATTTTGCGACTTTGTTAGCTACAGCCTGATCCTCATCTGAATCTGCGTCAGAGGATTCAGGGCTAACTAACACGGGGCTATGCTCCCTGATTGTACGGGGCTCCCCAGAGCTGGGTGTTGTAAGGCATGGTGAGGAGGGAATCGCAGCTGCTTTACTGGTGGAAGCAGACGTGCCTACATCTGCGATTAACTCGCGGAGAGATTTAAAGGTTGATGCCATCTCATCTTTAAAGGAGCCAAGGAATCTTGCCAAAGGAGAGTCTGCCTCTGTTTTAAGTAAGCCTGCAATACATTGCTTGCATAGGGCTTTGTTAGAGCCTGAGGACAACTTATTTCCACAGTTAGGGCATTTTTTGCGGCCTGACTTGTCTTCCCTTGGAGCTTCCTTCCCCTAAAAATAAAGAATAGACTTTTTTTTAGCATCAGGAACCCCTAAAACTCTAAAAAACACCTGTGCTGCAACCACCACTGCATCCACCCGGGACTGTGAGGAAACCACCACCATGGGGTACTACAAATCCCAGCCTTACAACAAAAAACCCCAGAAAAAACCACAGTAAGGGCTTGCCCAGCAGCCTACCTGGGTTTGGCTGGTGCCTGCCTCCACCGGAGTGTCCTGGGAAGTAGCCTCCATGGTCCCCCTCACGCTCCGTGTCCCGCCGCTAGTCCGGTATAGCTGGACGCTGGTCGGAACTGCAGGCCTCAGCGTGGGCCTTCCCCTCCTCCTTGTGCCTGTAGAGACCCGGAACCGGAAGTCTCGGCACACAGGATGACGCGGTTCCGCCGGAAATGACGCTCGGCGTCTCCGACCCCCACCGCTGTGTATAGCAAGGAGCTGTGATGGAAGAATCCATCTGCACCGCTCCTGGGGGAACCTGCGCCAACCTGTCCCTGGCACACCTCGGCACTGGAAGGAGGGGGGTAACGGGTCGGCTCCTAATCAGCTGGACGGTACCCGAGCCCCAAATAGAAAAGGTAGGACTAGATTGGAGCCGCTGGATAGGACCCGGTCCCCCTGTGCGGCTCCGCTCCCCTCAGGCAGCCCCTGAGAGATAGAGTCCTTCTCTGGTTCCTGGCAACATGTTCCTCCGACGGAGGAAACACAAATGACTGACCAGGGACCTGAGGGACCGCCTTTTGAACTGTTTTGGCAATGTGTTTCCTGGGTCGATGGGAGGGACTCCATCTCTCAAGGGCTGTCCTGGAAGACAACTGGGGAAATAGCTTTTAAATCTAAAACTCCGGTGGGTGTAACAAGATTTGTGTGGTTTTTTTTTTGGTTTTTTTTGCTAATCCGAAAATGATCCGAGGATCGATCCGATCCGTGAAATTTTTGATCCGTTGCACCCCTAGCTTTAATGGTGTCATCAATGCCATGTTCTGCCTCAATAAGGCTCTATGTTGTAGCAGCTTCAGTGGCAACTGCAGGCATCACCCCCGCAACTGGGGTTCAGCTTTCTTGTAAAAGCAATCCTAGCACCTAACTAGCCACTGGACTACTTTTACAAGCAGCTGGAGGGGACGTCTCCCGGCCCTTGGAGGCCAAAAATGGTCATCGGTGACCAAAAACCCACACTCCCGGCCCCTGGATGCAAAAAATGGACCTTGTGGTCAAAAACAGCACTCTTTGGGCCCTTGAAGGCCAAAAATGCACTCCTGGCCCTTGGAGGCCAACAAAGTCCTCGGGTGACCAAAAACAGCACTCCAAGCCCTTGGAGGCCAAAAATGGTCCTCGGTGACCAAAAACAGCACTCCCGGAGCTTGAATGCCAAAAATGTTTTTCAGTAACCAAAACGCACTCTCGGTCCCCTGAAGGACAAAAATGGTCCTCGGTAACCAAAAACAGCACTATAAACCCTTGGAGGCCAAAAAAGGTCCTTGTGGCTAAAAACAGCACTTTTGGCCCTTGGAGGCCAAAAATGCACTCCTGGCCCTTGGAGGCCAAAAAAAAGGTCCTCGGTGACCAAAAACAGCACTCCCGGCCTTTGGAGGCCAAAAAAAGGTCCTCGGTGACCAAAAACAGCACTCCCAACCCTTGAATACCAAAAAATGGTCCTTCCGCGGCTTGCTCTGGCTCTCCTGTCCCACCAGGATCGGCTCTCCACTATGGTAACCTGGAAGGGGTAACCTGACATCACTTCTGGTTTACCTGGACATCAATGCGCCATTTAAAAAAAAAAAAAATGCCAACCTTGGTGTTTTGAATGCTTTTAAGGGCAGAGGAGGGATTTGTGATCTTATAGACCCCCCAGATCCCTCCATAAAGAGTACCGCTCACATGCCCATTGCTGTCAACAGGGATGTCTACGTTCCATGTTGCAATAAAAGTGATAAAAATAATAATAATTATTATTAAAAAAAAAAAAAAAAAAAAAAAGCCGATTTGCTTGTTTATTGTCTAATTTTTATGTACATTGGTGGCGTTTTGTTTTTAATTTTCTTCAGATTTTTGGATAGAAAAAAAAAAAAAAAATTCTTTAGATAAAAAAATTCAATAAACATATCCTTAAAAAACAAAAAGAAAAAATAATAATGAAAAAAAACAAAAAACGTAATATCCCCATTCGCATTTGCCTAGGGCAGCATGGTGTCTAAACCAGCCCTGACACCAACTATAGTTGGGGGCGGTGTTGTGCCCCCCCCCCCCCCCTTGGGGTTGATTTACTAAAACAGGAGAGTGCAAAATCTGGTAGAGCTGTGCATAACAGCCAATCAGAGTCTAACGTCGGCTTGTTCAAAAACCTGGAAAAAAAAAAAAAAAAGACGGCAGGGGTCAAAGCCTATACCATTATTATAATTATAAAATAAGCAATGCGACTTTAAAGATTTTGTATATTTACCTAAAACAGAACCGAATTGTGGTATGTTATATTTTGTGATACGCATGCAATTGAATTACGTCTGTTTGTTTGTATAAAACTTTTTTTATAAAATAAAATATAGAATTAAAAAAAAAAAAAAAAAAAAAAAAAAACCTGGAAGCCGATTGGATTTTGTGCACCAGATTTTGCACTCTCCAGTTTTAGTAAATCGCCCCCCCCCCTGCCCCCCTCCACAATGTGTCATTACATTCCCGGAAGAACATCACTTACTTGGAGAGGTTCTGATATTCAGGTTTTTGTTGAAGTCTTCTTTCAGGTTGTCAAGGACGGTTTTCATGTCGTGCTCCACATCTTTCAGATTGATAATGTCTTCAACCAAAGCCGCGTTGATGTTTACTCTTGCCGGAGCGTGTTTTTGGCTTTTGCCTATATGCAAAACGTAAATAAATAAAATAAAATGAAAATAGTTATAAAAAAAAAAAATAAAAATAAAAAAAGCAGTTTTTATTGCACCGCCTCTCCTACGTACCTTCCTGCCAAGGTGACAACCGAAATAAAACTGGAGTCAAACAGAAATTAGAATTTACAGTAACAAGTGCTGGTGAAGAATGGGGGGGGGGGACATGTTTAACCCCTTCAATACCGGGCACTCTTATCCCCTTCCTGCCCCCCAGCTTTCAGCGCTGTCACACTCTGAATGACAATTGTGCGGTCATGCCACACTGTACCCAAATGAAATTTTTATTTTTTTCTTACGCAAATAGAGCTTGCTTTTGGTGGCATTTAATCGCTGATGGGTTTTTTTCTTTTTTTCTTTATGTTTAGCAAAAAATTTACAGAATTTTTTTTTTTTTGTTACTATTATAAAAATTTGCAAATAAATAATCTTTCTTCATGAATTTAGGCCAAACTGTATTCTGCTCCATTATTTTGGTGAAAATAACCCAAATCCGTGTATAATATTTAGTCTGTAGGAAAGTTAACTGGTTATTGTGCGGTCATGCAAAGCTGTATCCAAATTAAAAACTAAAATTTATATATATATTTTTTTATACTTTCTTTTTTTTGGCATTTGGTGGTATTTGATCGCCACTGGGGTTTTTTTTTTTTTTTTAATAAATTAAATAATAAAATGAAATAAAAGCAAAAATTTTGAAAAAAAAAAACAAAACAAAAAAAAAACCCCATAGAGATGGTCAGAGACTGCAGACATGATACAAGAGATGATCAGACTGCAGACATGATACAAGAGATGGTCAGACTGCAGACATAGTACAGGAGATGGTCAGAGACTGCAGACATGATACAAGAGATGGTCAGAGACTGCAGACAAGGTACAGGAGATGGTCAGAGACTGCAGACATGATACAGGAGATCAATGCAGCCTCACCAGTGTCCATCAAATGCAGCTTCACCAGTGTCCATCAAATGCAGCTTCACCAGTGCCTGTCGTGCAGCCTCACCAGTGCCTGTGCCCATTAGATGCAGCAGCCTGCCTGTACCTGGATCATAGCGGAGATCTCTGTGTGTCACGGAGCTGGATTTGAATTGCCCAGGCCGCAGTAACAATGTCCCGCCTTCTACGGCCCGGACAATTCAGCTCCCTGACACAGGGAGATCGCCGCCCTGCAATGAGGGGTGGAGGGAGGAGGAGGACAGGACCCGGACCAGGATGACACTCCGCAATGGGCTGCACCCAGCGGCGCGGCCACCGCTACTGCTCATGCGCAATTGTCGGCACACAATTTTTGGGAGGTTTTTTTCGGCCACCGAAATTTCAGTTCATCATCAAAATTTTATACATATATTATGTTTGGGGGTTCTAAGCAATTTTGTAGCAAAAAAAAATAAAATGACTGATTGTTACATGTAAACAAAAAGTGAAAAGCGACTTACCTTTGCTGCTTTTGGCAGCCATCTGTCTACTCAGACAGGCCCCGGGAAGCTGCTGCTGCTGGCGGACCAGGAGTGCCGCGTTCCATGAGCACGCCGCTGCCGTGGATCTCAGCTGCTGCAGCACCGGCCTGAACCTTCCCAAACCCATCAGTGCCATGGCAGGATCTCAGCTGTAATGATTAAAGTGAAGAAAAAAATAAATAAAGTCAGCACAACCCAGAGGATCGGATTTTTTTGATAAATTAAACCCTGCGAAGACCGCACCTTTTTCTGTCAATTTTTCTTTACAAGTTTAAATTAGTATTTTTTGTTGCTAGAGCCAAACCTTATATATTATTTTTTACGCAGAGACCCTGGGGAATAAAATGGTGACCGTTGCAGTTTTTTTTATATGCTGCATGCTTTTAGGTAAAACCGAAAAAAACTACACTTTATAATAATAATAATAAAAAAAAAAAAAAAAACACAATATTTACATGGTTGTATGGTATTTGCACAACAGTTTTACAAACCGAAAATAAACTACACTTTATAATAATAATAATAATAATAATAAAAAACAAAACAAACCACAATAAAAAAAAAGAAAAAAAAACACAATATTTACATGGTTGCATAGTATTTGCACAACAGTATTACAAACCCAAAAAAATACACTTTATAATAATAATAAATAAAAAAAAACACAATATTTACCCGAATTCTTAAGGGAAAATATAAAAGATGATTTTACGGCAAGTAAACAGATACCCAACATGTCACGCTTTAAAATTGCGCACGCTGGTGGAATGGCGGCAAACGACAGTATTTAAAAATCTCCGTTGGCAACACTTTAACGCCTTTACCAGTTTAGAGTTACAGAGGAGGTCTAGCGCTAGAATTATCGCTCTCGCTCCAACGATCGCGGCGATACCTCGCATGTGTGGTGCGAACACCGTTTACATATGCAGGGGCGCTACTCACGTAAGCGTTCGCTTCTGCGCACGAGCTCGGAGGAATTGGGGTTCTTTAAATTTTGTTTGTTTTTCTTATTTATTTTACATTTCTTTTTCTTTTCTTTTTTTAATCACTTTTATTCCTATTACAAGGAATGTAAACATCCCCTTGTAATAGAAATAAGAGATGACAGGTCCTCTTTATGGAGAGATCTGGTGGTCAAAAAGACTCCAAATCTCTCCTTTACTATTAAAAGAAAAAGATCAAAAAATAAATAACTTGATTTTTTTTCTTAAAAAAAACAAACAAAAAAAAAATGTAAATTGACTTCTAACTCTCCTCCAAGGCCATAGAGTCAATCAAAGTGGATCTATGGGAGCAGGCAGCCGCACTGTCGGATCGATGGTAATCCTGGTAGACTACTTTAAAGCCGCACTGTATAGATACGTATTGTGGTCTTGAAGCGGTTAATCGTGGCTAAATAAGGCCTGACCGTGGAATTACACTGGGGCGGTGAAGGTCCCGAAGAGGATAATGAGCGGGGGAAAGTACCCCCCCCCCCAGGCAGTAAACACGGCTTACGACAGGAGCTTTGAAACAGCTGCCGGTGGGATGGGTTGGGTTGGGGGTTGGAGAGGGGGGTGAGAAAGGTAATCCTTGGTTTGGGGGGCTTTAAATCTGCAGCTTTGACTAAAATAACCCCCCCCCCGGTGATCCTGCCAAGAAGGCACTTCCTGTTATGGGTTGACAACTGTTTCCCAATTGTGCCACCAGTGCATGGTCACCCCCCCCCCCCCCGGTCTCCTACATCCCTGGTGGGCACTTCAAGCAGGTCACCACACAGTTGAAGGCACGACCGGCCCGTTGTCTCTATCAGGAAACCGGTCCAGAGCAACGATGGGCAGGCGCTGCTGGAGACAGGAAGTGGCTGAAAGAGGCTGCAGGAGATCAGCAACACTGAGACACACACACACACACACACACACACACACACACATACATATACAGTTGTGCTCATAAGTTTACATACCCTGGCGGAATTTATGATTTCTTGGCCATTTTTCAGAGAATATGAAGAACACAAAAACTGTTCTTTCACTCATGGTTAGTGTTTGGCTGAAGCCCTTTATTATCAATCAGCTGTGTTTACTCTTTTTATATCATAATGACAACAGAAACTACCCAAATGACCCTGATCAAAAGTTTACATACCCCAGTTCTTAATACCGTGTATTGCCCTCTTTAACCTCAATGACAGCTTGAAGTCTTTTGTGATATTTGTGGATGAGGCTCTTTATCTTCTCAGATGGCAAAGCTGCCCATTCCTCTTGGCAAAAAGTCCTCCAGTTCCTGTAAATTCTTGGGCTGTCTTGCATGAACGGCACGTTTGAGATCTCCCCAGAGTGGCTCAATGATATTGAGGTCAGGAGATTGAGATGGCAACTCCAGAACCTTCACTTTATTCTGCTGTAGCCAATGACAGGTCGACTTGGCCTTGTGTTTTGGATCATTGTCATGTTTAAATGTCCAAGTACGTCCCATGCGCAGCTTCCTGGCTGATGAATGCAAATGTTCCTCCAGTATTTTTTGATAACATACTGCATTCATCTTATCAATTTTGACCAAATTTCCTGTGCCTTTGTAGCTCACATATCCCCAAAACATCAGCGATCCACCTCCGTGTTTCACAGTAGGGATGGTGGACCTTTCATCATAGGCCTTGTTGACTCCTCTCCCAATGTAGTGTTTATGGTTGTGGCCAAAAAGCTCAATTTTGGTCTCATCACTCCAAATGACTTTGTGCCAGAAGGTTTGAGGCTTGTCTCTGTGCTGTTTGGCGTATTGTAAGCGGGATACTTTGTGACATTTGTGTAGTAATGGCTTTCTTCTGGCGACTCGACCATGCAGCCCATCTTTCTTCAAGTGCCTCCTTATTGTGCATCTTGAAACAACCACACCACATGTTTTCTGAGATTCCTGTATTTCACCTGAAGTTATTTGTGGGTTTTCTTTGCATCCCGAACAATTTTCCTGCCAATTGTGGCCAAAATTTTAGTTGGTCTACCTGACCGTGGTTTGGTTCCAACAGAACCCCTCATTTTCCACTTCTTGATTAGAATTTGAACACTGCTGATTGGCATTCTCAATTCCTTGGATATCTTTTTATATCCTTTTTTCCTGTTTTATACAGTTCAGCTATTTTTTCCTGCAGATCCTTTGACAATTCGTTTGCTTTTCCCCATGACTCAGAATCCAGAAACGTCAGTGCAGCACTGGATGAAAGATGCAAGGGTCTGTCAGAAGTCCAGAAACTCATTTTATACACACACTAATTACAAGCCAACAGATCACAGGTGAGGATGGTTACCTTTTAATAGCCATTCAAACCCCTTTGTGTCAACTTGTGTGCATGTTATCAGGCCAAAATCACCGGGGTATGTAAACTTTTGATCAGGGTCATTTGGGTAGTTTCTGTTGTCATTATGATTTAAAACGAGTAAACACAGTTGATTGATAATAAATGGCTTCAGCCAAACACTAACCATGAGTGAAAGAAAAGTTTTTGTGTTATCATTCCTATTCTCTCTAGATATATATATATATATATATGTGCTGCTGACCTCCTGCAGCCTCTTCAATATAAATACACATCTATATATCAGTATTCTGGGCTCACCTGACCTCTACAATGTTATAGACATGGGAATATACAGAAATAATCCTATAAAGGGCGCCCCAGTGTCCCTCCACCAGTCTCTGACCCCCTCCATGCTCTCACCTCTTCTCCAGGACTCTGGCAGCCTCGTGTGACGTCATCGGCCGGCGCGGTGAGGGGGGGAGAGCGAGGGGGGGAGAGCGAGAGAGGACGTCGCGCTGTGATGACGTCGCCGGCTCGGATGGGAAGATGATCGGCTGAGCGGAGGCCTCTCCGGTAAACAAAGCGGTGTGTTGTTGGGGGAGGGGGGTGTATGGATTATAAAGGGGAATGTCCGGAGTCTGGGGGGGTTGTTGGAGGACTACAAGTCCCAGCAGGCCCTTGTGTTGTCCCTGCCTGGTGTCCAGTGACTCCTCATCTCTGTTATAATCTGATGATGTGTGATGGAGGATATGGGGGGAGATCTTAAAGGGGCGCAGACATTGATCGTCCTTCTGATCGGTCCCCGATTGTCTTTGTATCACATCTGGGGTCCCCGGAAGTCTCTCTGTATGGTCTGGGGTCCCTGGAAGTCTCCCCGTATGGTCTGGGGTCCCTGGAAGTCTCCCCGTGTGATCTGGGGTCCCCGGAAGTCTCCCCCGTATGGTCTGGGGTCCCCAGAAGTCTCTCCGTATGGTCTGGGGTCCCCAGAAGTCTCTCTGTATGGTCTGGGGTCCCCGGAAGTCTCCCCGTATGGTCTGGGGTCCCTCGGAGGTCTCCCCGTATGGTCTGGGGTCCCCGGAAGTCTCCCCGTATGGTCTGGGGTCCCCAGAAGTCTCCCCGTATGGTCTGGGGTCCCCGGAAGTCTCCCCGTATGGTCTGGGGTCCCCGGAAGTCTCCCCGTGTGGTCTGGGGTCCCTGGAAGTCTCCCCGTATGGTCTGGGGTCCCTGGAAGTCTCCCCGTGTGATCTGGGGTCCCCGGAAGTCTCCCCCGTATGGTCTGGGGTCCCCAGAAGTCTCTCCGTATGGTCTGGGGTCCCCAGAAGTCTCTCTGTATGGTCTGGGGTCCCCGGAAGTCTCCCCGTATGGTCTGGGGTCCCTCGGAGGTCTCCCCGTATGGTCTGGGGTCCCCGGAAGTCTCCCCGTATGGTCTGGGGTCCCCGGAAGTCTCCCCGTATGGTCTGGGGTCCCCGGAAGTCTCCCCGTATGGTCTGGGGTCCCCGGAAGTCTCCCCGTGTGGTCTGGGGTCCCTGGAAGTCTCCCCGTATGGTCTGGGGTCCCTGGAAGTCTCCCCGTGTGATCTGGGGTCCCCGGAAGTCTCCCCCGTATGGTCTGGGGTCCCCAGAAGTCTCTCCGTATGGTCTGGGGTCCCCAGAAGTCTCTCTGTATGGTCTGGGGTCCCCGGAAGTCTCCTCGTATGGTCTGGGGTCCCCGGAAGTCTCCCCGTATGGTCTGGGGCCCCCGGAAGTCTCCCCGTATGGTCTGGGGTCCCTGGAAGTCTCCCCGTATGGTCTGGGGTCCCTCGGAGGTCTCCCCGTATGGTCTGGGGTCCCCGGAAGTCTCCCCGTATGGTCTGGGGTCCCCGGAAGTCTCCCCGTGTGGTCTGGGGTCCCTGGAAGTCTCCCCGTATGGTCTGGGGTCCCTGGAAGTCTCCCCGTGTGATCTGGGGTCCCCGGAAGTCTCCCCCGTATGGTCTGGGGTCCCTGGAAGTCTCCCCGTGTGATCTGGGGTCCCCGGAAGTCTCCCCCGTATGGTCTGGGGTCCCTGGAAGTCTCCCCGTGTGATCTGGGGTCCCCGGAAGTCTCCCCCGTATGGTCTGGGGTCCCTGGAAGTCTCCCCGTATGGTCTGGGGTCGTATGGTCTGGGGTCCCCGGAAGTCTCCCCGTATGGTCTGGGGTCCCCCGGAAGTCTCCCCGTATGGTCTGGGGTCCACGGAAGTCTCCCCGTATGGTCTGGGGTCCCCGGAAGTCTCCCCGTATGGTCTGGGGTCCCCGGAAGTCTCCCCGTATGATCTGGGGTCCCCGGAAGTCTCCCCGTGTGGTCTGGGGTCCCTGGAAGTCTCCCCGTATGGTCTGGGGTCCCTGGAAGTCTCCCCGTGTGATCTGGGGTCCCCGGAAGTCTCCCCCGTATGGTCTGGGGTCCCCAGAAGTCTCTCCGTATGGTCTGGGGTCCCCAGAAGTCTCTCTGTATGGTCTGGGGTCCCCGGAAGTCTCCCCGTATGGTCTGGGGTCCCTCGGAGGTCTCCCCGTATGGTCTGGGGTCCCCGGAAGTCTCCCCGTATGGTCTGGGGTCCCCAGAAGTCTCCCCGTATGGTCTGGGGTCCCCGGAAGTCTCCCCGTATGGTCTGGGGTCCCCGGAAGTCTCCCCGTGTGGTCTGGGGTCCCTGGAAGTCTCCCCGTATGGTCTGGGGTCCCTGGAAGTCTCCCCGTGTGATCTGGGGTCCCCGGAAGTCTCCCCCGTATGGTCTGGGGTCCCCAGAAGTCTCTCCGTATGGTCTGGGGTCCCCAGAAGTCTCTCTGTATGGTCTGGGGTCCCCGGAAGTCTCCCCGTATGGTCTGGGGTCCCTCGGAGGTCTCCCCGTATGGTCTGGGGTCCCCGGAAGTCTCCCCGTATGGTCTGGGGTCCCCGGAAGTCTCCCCGTATGGTCTGGGGTCCCCGGAAGTCTCCCCGTATGGTCTGGGGTCCCCGGAAGTCTCCCCGTGTGGTCTGGGGTCCCTGGAAGTCTCCCCGTATGGTCTGGGGTCCCTGGAAGTCTCCCCGTGTGATCTGGGGTCCCCGGAAGTCTCCCCCGTATGGTCTGGGGTCCCCAGAAGTCTCTCCGTATGGTCTGGGGTCCCCAGAAGTCTCTCTGTATGGTCTGGGGTCCCCGGAAGTCTCCCCGTATGGTCTGGGGTCCCCGGAAGTCTCCCCGTATGGTCTGGGGCCCCCGGAAGTCTCCCCGTATGGTCTGGGGTCCCTGGAAGTCTCCCCGTATGGTCTGGGGTCCCTCGGAGGTCTCCCCGTATGGTCTGGGGTCTCCGGAAGTCTCCCCGTATGGTCTGGGGTCCCCGGAAGTCTCCCCGTGTGGTCTGGGGTCCCTGGAAGTCTCCCCGTATGGTCTGGGGTCCCTGGAAGTCTCCCCGTGTGATCTGGGGTCCCCGGAAGTCTCCCCCGTATGGTCTGGGGTCCCTGGAAGTCTCCCCGTGTGATCTGGGGTCCCCGGAAGTCTCCCCCGTATGGTCTGGGGTCCCTGGAAGTCTCCCCGTGTGATCTGGGGTCCCCGGAAGTCTCCCCCGTATGGTCTGGGGTCCCCAGAAGTCTCTCCGTATGGTCTGGGGTCCCCAGAAGTCTCTCTGTATGGTCTGGGGTCCCCGGAAGTCTCCCCGTATGGTCTGGGGTCCCTCGGAGGTCTCCCCGTATGGTCTGGGGTCCCCGGAAGTCTCCCCGTATGGTCTGGGGTCCCCGGAAGTCTCCCCGTATGGTCTGGGGTCCCCGGAAGTCTCCCCGTATGGTCTGGGGTCCCCGGAAGTCTCCCCGTGTGATCTGGGGTCCCCGGAAGTCTCCCCGTGTGATCTGGGGTCCCCGGAAGTCTCCCCGTATGGTCTGGGGTCCCCGGAAGTCTCCTCGTATGGTCTGGGGTTCGCGGAAATCTCCCCGTATGGTCTGGGGTCCCGGAAGTCTCCCCGTATGGTCTGGGGTCCCGGAAGTCTCCCCGTATGGTCTGGGGCCCCCGGAAGTCTCCCCGTATGATCTGGGGTCCCTGGAAGTCTCCCCGTGTGATCTGGGGTCCCTGGAAGTCTCCCCGTATGATCTGGGGTCCCTGGAAGTCTCCCCGTATGATCTGGGGTCCCTGGAAGTCTCCCCGTATGATCTGGGGTCCCTGGAAGTCTCCCCGTATGATCTGGGGTCCCCGGAAGTCTCCCCGTATGATCTGGGGTCCCCGGAAGTCTCCTCGTATGGTCTGGGGTTCGCGGAAATCTCCCCGTATGGTCTGGGGTCCCGGAAGTCTCCCCGTATGGTCTGGGGTCCCGGAAGTCTCCCCGTATGGTCTGGGGCCCCCGGAAGTCTCCCTGTATGATCTGGGGTCCCTGGAAGTCTCCCCGTGTGATCTGGGGTCCCTGGAAGTCTCCCCGTATGATCTGGGGTCCCCGGAAGTCTCCCCGTATGGTCTGGGGTCCCCGGAGGTCTCCCCGTATGGTCTGGGGTCCCCGGAGGTCTCCCCGTATGGTCTGGGGTACCCGGAAGTCTCCCCGTATGGTCTGGGGTCCCCGGAAATCTCCCCGTATGGTCTGGGGTCCCCGGAAGTCTCCCCGTATGGTCTGGGGCCCCCAGAGGTCTCCTTGTATGGTCTGGGGTTCGCGGAAATCTCCCCGTATGGTCTGGGGTCCCGGAAGTCTCCCCGTATGGTCTGGGGCCCCCGGAAGTCTCCCCGTATGGTATGGGGTCCCTGGAAGTCTCCCCGTATGATCTGGGGTCCCTGGAAGTCTCCCCGTATGATCTGGGGTCCCTGGAAGTCTCCCCGTATGATCTGGGGTCCCTGGAAGTCTCCCCGTATGATCTGGGGTCCCTGGAAGTCTCCCCGTATGATCTGGGGTCCCCGGAAGTCTCCCCGTATGATCTGGGGTCCCCGGAAGTCTCCCCGTATGATCTGGGGTCCCCGGAAGTCTCCCCGTATGATCTGGGGTCCCCGGAAGTCTCCCCGTATGGTCTGGGGTCCCCGGAAGTCTCCCCGTATGGTCTGGGGTCCCCGGAGGTCTCCCCGTATGGTCTGGGGTCCCCGGAGGTCTCCCCGTATGGTCTGGGGTACCCGGAAGTCTCCCCGTATGGTCTGGGGTCCCCGGAAATCTCCCCGTATGGTCTGGGGTCCCCGGAAGTCTCCCCGTATGGTCTGGGGCCCCCGGAAGTCTCCCCGTATGGTCTGGGGCCCCCGGAAGTCTCCCCGTATGGTCTGGGGTCCCTGGAAGTCTCCCCGTGTGATCTGGGGTCCCTGGAAGTCTCCCCGTATGATCTGGGGTCCCCGGAAGTCTCCCCGTATGATCTGGGGTCCCCGGAAGTCTCCCCGTATGATCTGGGGTCCCCGGAAGTCTCCCCGTATGATCTGGGGTCCCCGGAAGTCTCCCCGTATGGTCTGGGGTCCCCGGAAGTCTCCCCGTATGGTCTGGGGTATTCGGAAGTCTCTGTATGGTCTGGGGTCCCCGGAGGTCTCCCCGTATGGTCTGGGGTCCCCGGAGGTCTCCCCGTATGGTCTGGGGTCCCCGGAGGTCTCCCCGTATGGTCTGGGGTCCCCGGAAGTCTCCCCGTATGGTCTGGGGTCCCCGGAGGTCTCCCCGTATGGTCTGGGGTACCCGGAAGAGCGCTCTGTGGGCCGCCGGGCGTTTCTTGGCCGCGATTCGCAGTCCTCGTCTCCCAGAGATGGCGGTAAAATTCCGGGAGGGGGAGGGGCTGTGATGGAGAACAGAGTTTTCAGATGACAGATTTCATGTAATCTGATTTTGAATATCAATTTCCAGCAGAACAGAACTGGGACTCACCTTGTGTGCTCCGCTCACACGATCCGCGCTAACCGTCTCTGACCAATCACAGCCCTCCGCCGCTAATCCCCCGTCCCGGAGCGTCCGCCGTCATCACCGGACAGATCCTCATCTACACTGTGCAGGGAACATTCCACCAAACAACAAAAAGTTTAAAGAGGACCCGTCATCAGACGTGAGCGCGCTCAGTGATGGCAATGGAAGAAGAGCGGCATCAGGTTGTTCACACAACTTTATTGACACTGGACATTGCACGCGACATCCCCTCCAACGCGTTTCAACCTCCTGGGCTCTCTGAGACTCCAGAGGCTGGATGAGCGTGGAGCCGCAACACTTCTAATGCTCAATGCTGTGCCCGGGTTTCACTTCTTCTTCAGATTTTTTATTTGTTTCAAAGGGCCCCAATAAAATCCAGGCTTACTATCACCCCCCCCACTCTGCTTATCCCCCACTGAGTAGTAACCCCCAGCTCTGCTGATCCCCCACTGAATAGTAACCCCCAGCTCTGCTGATCCCCCCACTGAGTAGTAACCCCCAGCTCTGCTGATCCCCCACTGAATAGTAACCCCCAGCTCTGCTGATCCCCCACTGAATAGTAACCCCCAGCTCTGCTGATCCCCCCACTGAGTAGTAACCCCCAGCTCTGCTGATCCCCCACTGAATAGTAACCCCCAGCTCTGCTGATCCCCCACTGAATAGTAACCCCCAGCTATGCTGCACCCCTATTCAATAATAACCCCCCAGCTCTGCTGATCCCCCACTGAGTGTTAACCCCCAGCTCTGCTGCACCCCTATTCAATAATAACCCCCCAGCTCTGCTGATCCTCTGCTTTTCTAAGCCTCCTCTCTCTTGTCCCCGCTTACCTCCTGCTATATTTCTCCCACACTGTGCATCACATGTGACGTCTTCCAGTTTCTCCAGCTCTAGTCCCCCAGCTCTGCTGACCTCTGCTGAGTAGTAACCCCCAGCTCTGCTGATCCCCTGCTGAGTAGTAACCCCCAGCTCTGCCGATTCCCGCTGAGTAGTAACCCCCAGCTCTGCCGATTCCCCGCTGAGTAGTAACCCCCGGCTCTGCCGATTCCCCGCTGAGTAGTAACCCCCAGCTCTGCCGATTCCCCGCTGAGTAGTAACCCCCAGCTCTGCCGATTCCCCGCTGAGTAGTAACCCCCAGCTCTGCCGATTCCCTGCTGAGTAGTAACCCCCAGCTCTGCTGATTCCCCGCTGAGTAGTAACCCCCAGCTCTGCCGATACCCCGCTGAGTAGTAACCCCCAGCTCTGCCGATACCCCGCTGAGTAGTAACCCCCAGCTCTGCCGATACCCCGCTGAGTAGCAACCCCCAGCTCTGCTGATCCCCCGCTGAGTAGTAACACCCAGCTCTGCTGATCCCCTGCTCAGCAGTACCCCCAGTTCTGCTGCACCCCTATTCAATAGTAACCCCCCCAGCTTTGCTGATCCTCTGCTTTTCTGATCCTCCTCTCTCTCTTGTCCCCGCTTACCTCCTGCTATATTTCTCCCACACTGTGCATCACATGTGGTATCTTCCAGTTTCTCCTGCTCCAGACCCCCAGCTCTGCTGATTCCCCACTGAGTACTATCCCCCACTCATTAGTAACCCCCAGCTCTGCTGATTCCCCACTGAGTACTATCCCCCACTCATTAGTAACCCCCAGCTCTGCTGATCCTCCTCTCTCTCCCTGGTCCCCACTCACCTCCCGATATATTGCTCCCACACTGCGCACCACGTGTGACATCTTCTTCTAGTTTTTCCTACACTGGTCCCCCAGCTCTGCTGACCCCCCCCCCATTGAGTAGTAACCCCAACCTCTGCTGATCCCCCCCACACTCAGTAACCCTCAGCTCTTCTGATCCTCCTCTCTCTCTGGTCCCCATTCACCTCCCGATATATTGCTCCCACACTGCCCACCATGTGTGACATCTTCTAGTTTTTCCTACACTGGTCCCCCAGCTCTGCTAATCTCCCCGTTGAGTAGTAACCCCCAGCTCCACTGGTTCCTTGCTCAGTAGTAACCCCCAGCTCTGCTGATTCTTTGCTTTTCTGATACTTCTCTCCCTCTGGTACCCACTCACCTCCTGCTATATTTCTCCCACGCTGTGCATCACGTGTGACATCTTCTAGATTCTCCTGCTCCAGTCCCCCAGCTCTGCTGATCCCCCGCTGAGTAGTAACCCCCAGCTCTGCTGATCCCCCGCTCAGTAGTAACCCCCAGCTCTGCTGATCCTTTGCTTTTCTGATCCTCCTCTCTCTCTGGTCCCCGCTCACCTCCTGCTATATTTCTTCCATGCTGTGCATCATAGGTGACATCTATTTTCTCCGGGTCCAGTCCCGCAGCTCTGGTAATCCCCCCGCTCAGTGGTAACCCCCAGCCCTGCTGATTCTCCCCCCCCCCCCCCCGACTGAGTGGCACCAGTTATGCTTTAAAATAGTTGTTGCTGTTGTAGATAACATAATGTGAGGATAGACATTTGATGGAGTAAAAGGATGACAATCTATATTTCTGTTATTTTAGTACTTTTAGGAAGAATCGATGGAGGAAGACTTAAAGAGGTTGCCGCTGGAGAACGCTTCGATCCTGTCTGAGGGCTCCCTGCAGGATGGACATCGGTTGTGGATAGGAAACTTGGACCCTAAAATCACAGAGTAAGAGATTCTTTGTATAAATAACGCACAAACTAAATCTGGGCTCTTGTAGCCCTTAGTATATTAGGGCCGAGGGCCCCAACCCCCAGGCTGCAGGACCGGTACCAGTCCGTGGCCTGTTAGTAACACGGGCCACACAGCGGGGGGGGGGGGCGGCGACTGTGGTCTGTATTCTCTCCCGGCTCTCCCACCCCACTGACGGTGTCATCCTATCAGTAGGGGAGGAGAGGAGCTGCAGATCTAGACAGAGAGCGGAAAGGGGGATAGTGAGAAGAAAGTGGGGACTGTGCTATAAAGGTGGGGGCACTGTGCTATAAAGGTGGGGGCACTGTGCTATAAAGGTGGGGGCACTGTGATATGAAGGAGGGGGCACTGTGCTATAAAGGGGGGGCACTGTGCTATAAAGGGGGGGCACTGTGATATGAAGGAGGGGGCACTGTGATATGAAGGAGGGGGCACTGTGCTATAAAGGAGGGGGCACTGTGATATGAAGGATGGGGCACTGTGATATGAAGGAGGGGGCACTGTGCTATGAAGGAGGGGGCACTGTGCTATGAAGGAGGGGGCACTGTGCTATGAAGGAGGGGGCACTGTGCTATGAAGGAGGGGGCACTGTGCTATGAAGGAGGGGGCACTGTGCTATGAAGGAGGGGGCACTGTGCTATGAAGGAGGGGGCACTGTAAAGGTGGGGGCACTGTGATATGAAGGAGGGGGCACTGTGCTATAAAGGTGGGGGCACTGTGATATGAAGGTGGGGGCACTGTGATATGAAGGTGGGGGCACTGTGATATGAAGGAGGGGGCACTGTGATATGAAGGAGGGGGCACTGTGATATGAAGGAGGGGGCACTGTGATATGAAGGAGGGGGTACTGTGATATGAAGGTGGGGGCACTGTAAAGGTGGGGGCTGCTTTATACTTCTCCTCAACTTTATCCCTGACCTGTCTGGTGTGTTCCTTGGCCTTCATGATGCTGTTTCTTCACTAAGGTTCTCAAACAAATCTCTGAGGGCTTCACAGAACAGCTGTATTTGTACTGAGATTACATTACACACAGGTGGACTCTATTTACTAATTAGGTGACTTCTGAAGGCAATTGGTTCCACTAGATTTTAGTTAGGGGTATCAGAGTAAAGGGGGGCCCAATACTAATGCCCTCCCACACTTTTCACATATTTATTTGTAAAGAATTTTGAAAACCATTTATCAATTTCCTCCCACTTCACAATTATGTGCCACTTTGTGTTGGTCTATCATATAGAATTCCAATAAAATACATTTATGCTTTTGGTTGTAACATGACAAAACGTGGAAAATTTCAAGGGGTATGAATACTTTTTCAAGGCACTGTGTGTATGTATATATGTGTGTGTGTATATATGTGTATATGTATGTAAATATATGTGTGTATATATATGTGTGTATATATATATATATATATATATATATATATATATATATATATATATATATATATATATATATATATATATATATATATATACACACACATACGACTTTTTTTTTTTTTCAATATTTTTATTGAGGTTTTTACAGGGTGAAGAGTAGTACAAGCATTAAAACATACATATGGAGTATATTCCATGTCCAATAAATGTGATGATGGTAACAAAGGTACGCTGCTATACTTAAAGCGGAAGTAAACCCATCCATAAACGGTTACCTTTCCGGCACATGCCGGAAAAGTAACACTCCCATTGGTTGTGCTCTCAACCAAACTGTCAAACCATCCAATGGGAGGTGTCATAACGGATCACATGTGCAGCATCATGGCAGTTGTAGATTAGAACAGAGGCCAAGATGGCGGCTTCCTTGGCTGAAAACGATAGGAGGGTTTACTTCCACTTTAAGCCTCTTGGACTTTAGAGAATGTCGGAAACCAGGTAAATAGAGTAAGCATAGTCAAAGCATAGCCAGAGTTCAGTAACCAGATCGGGTAGTCAGCTAAGCCAGAAGTCAGGGATCCAAGTAGAGGAACAGCAAGCAGGATAAGGAGCCAGAAGGGATGTCGGCAAAGCCAGTCTTTAAACAGGAACGCAGGAGATGGTTTCTTGTGATGTGACCAAGGCGAAGGCAGGAATGAAGTGAGCTGGAGATCTTTAAGTAGGCGGGACTGGCTAGCAGATCCACAAAAGCGGGTTAACTGTGGAAAGAGATGGGAGCGGCCCTCAGAGAAGGAAGGGCTGAGCCCAGCCCTGACAGAGAACAAGTAGAGCTGGGCAATGAAAGGGATAAAGTACCGGGAATAAGGAGCCCCGTGTCCGTTCTGCAGAGTATGCCGGATTTGCCTCCAGTCCAACCA
>JBBGZY010001060.1:2977500-3021714 GCA_037952925.1 Lithobates clamitans | reverse complement strand
AAGTGTGCGCAATTGTAAAGTGTGACTTGTTAGGTATCTATTTACTCGGCGTAACACCATCTTTTATAGTATACAAAAAATCAGGCTAACTTTAGTGTTTTTTTTTTTTTTTTGTTCATGTCGGAACACAATAGCTCAGCGGGGGAGATCGCTGTACTAACTTTGCTTGTGTACTTGGCTCATGCTTTCTGGTGATAGATAAATGAACAGGATAGTACAAGCATCAATCTGGTTACAAATCAATGAACAGGAAAAAACACTAAGATCTCTGGTAGCATATAAATGAACAAAAGAGTGTGCTAAGCTTAAGCGTGCTTACAGATGAATTAAAAGTAAAGCACACTGTAAAGGCAAGTCATCTAATGTCAAATGCATTATACAGTCAAATGTGTTATCTGGTAATAGATGAATGAACTATAAAGTGCACTTAGCTCTACAGTGACAGATGAATAAATTATACTATCAAATCAACAATCCAGTGACAGATGACATAACTGTACCATGCACCAAGCATTCCAGTGACAGATGACTGAGATATATAATGCATTGAGTTCTGCAGTGACAGACAATTAAGATATATAGTGAACTGAGCTCTGCAGTGACAGATGATTGGGATATATAATGCATTGAGCTCTGCTTGGATAAATGATTGAGATATATAGTGCACTGAGCTATGCAGTGACAGATTACTGAGATATATATTGCACTGAACTCTGCAGTGGCAGATTACTGAGATGTATAGTGCACTAAGCATTGCAGTGACAGATTAATGAGATATATGGTGCACTGAACTCTACAGTGACAGTTTATAGAGATATATAATTCATTGAGCTCTGCAGTGAAAATGATTGAGATACTGTATAAAGTACACTGAGCTTTGCAGTGACAATTTACTGAGATGTATATAGTGCACTGAGCTTTGGAGTGACCGTTTGAGATATATAGTGCCCTGAGCTCTGCAGTGATAAATGATTGAGATATATAATGCACAGGCTCTGCAGTGACAGATTACTGAGATATATAGTGCATTGAGCTTTGCAGTGACAGTTTATTGAGATATATAATGCATTGAGCTCTGCAGGGATAAATGTCTGAGATATATGGTGCACTGAGCTCTGCAGTGACCGATTACTGACATATATAGTGCACTGAGCTCTACAGTGACAGTTTATTGAGACATATAATGCATTAAGCTCTGCAGTGATAAATGATTGAGATACTGTATAAAGTACACTGAGCTTTGCAGTGACAATTTACTGAGATGTATATAGTGCACTGAGCTTTGGAGTGCATAGGCATGCGCAGGGGGTGTGCCAGGTGTGCCTGGGCACACCCTAATAACCCCCTGTGGCACAGATTTCCCCTGCTGATAGTTCACCAAAGCCCCTAAACAGGGCTCCTAAAAAGAATTGTAAAAAATAAAATAAAAAAATAAACATAAAAACCTACTGACACCATCCACTGCCCTACTGAAACCAACCTCTGCCCTACTGACAATGCTCTAATAACACTGTCCATGTTTTATTACATTTGAGGTGCACAACCTAATGCAATAGGCTGCGCACACCTATGTTGGAGTGACAGTTGAGATACATAGTGCCCTGAGCTCTGCAGTGACAGATTACTGAGTTATATAGTGCACTGAGCTCTGAAGTGACAGATTACTGAGACATATAGTGGACTGAGCTTTGCAGTGACAGTTTATTGAGATATATAGTGAACTGAGCGCTGCAGTGGGACTTTATTTGGATACATAGTGCACAGAGCTATCTAGTAATAGATTATTTAGATATACTGTACAGCACTGAGCTCTGCAGTGACAGATGAATGACTGGTACCGTGCCTTGAGCTCTTTGGTAACAGAGTAATGAACTGTACAATGAAATAAGCTCTCTGGTGATAGATGAATGAAATGTACTTGTGGTGAGCTTTCTGGTGACAGCTGAAAGATCTCCACAGCACAATGATCTCTGTAAAAAGATACACGACCTGTACAATGCAGTGAGTTCTCCAGTAGAGAGAGGAATGAACTGTACAGTGCAGTGATTTCTCTGGTAACTGATATATGATCTGTTAGTGCAGTAAACTCTCCATTAAAATATGACTGAACTGTAAAATAAAGTGAGCTCTCTAGTGACAAATGTATTATTTGTACAGTGCAATGATATTTCTGGTGACAGATGAATGATGTGTACAGTACAATGGGATCTCATATAACAGAAATTAAACTGTTGTGGCAGTTGAATGTTCAGTACAATGCAATGAGAGTTCTGGCAACCTGAATAAATTATAAGGGCCCGTGCTTACCAGCGAGTGTTACCGCAACAGATAGTAGTACACATGGGGTTTATTTACTAAAGGCAAATCCACTTTGCACTACAAGTGCACTTGGAAGTGCAGTCGCTGTAGATCTGAGGGGGACATGCAAGGAAAATAAAAAAACTGCATTTTTGCTTGCACATGATTGGATGATAGAAATCAGCAGAGCCTCCCCTCATTTCAGAGCTTCCCCTCAGATCTACAGGACTGCACTTCCAAGTGCACTTGCAGTGCAAAGTGGCATTGCCTTTAGTAAATCAACCCCATGGGATGTTAGTGCTATACAGTATTGCATAGCACTCCAATGCACCTGCGCTAAAAGTATCTGCAGCAGTAAAGTGATCTCTTCATTAACAAGACAATGTCTAGCACAGCATACTGAATGATGTGGTATGGAAAAGAATATTTAATGTACAGTACACAGTGAAGCAGTGTGGAATAGGGAATGTGCAGTACAGAGTACAGAATGAGGTGGTATGAAATAGGGAATGTACAGTACTGAGCACAAAATGAAGCGGTGTGGAATAAGGAATGTACAGTACAGAGTACAGAATGGGGCAGTGTGGAAAAGGGAATGTACAGTACAGAGTACAGAATTAGGTGATGTTGAATAGGAAATATACAGAATGATGCGGTGTGGAATATGGAATGTACAGTACAGGATACAGAATGAGACGGTGTGGAATAGGGAATGTACAATACAGAGTACAGAATGGGGCGGTGCGGAATAGGAAATGTACAGTACAGAGCACAAAATTAAGCAGTGTGAAATAGAGAATGTACAGTACAAAGTACAGAATGGGGCAGTGTGGAAAAGGGAATGTACAATAGAGAGTACAGAACGGAGCAATGTGGAATAGCGAATGCACAGTACAGAGTACAGAATGAGGTGGTGTGGAATAGGAAATGTACAGTACAGAGTACAGAATGAGGTGGTGTGGAATAGGAAATGCACAGTACAGAGTACAGGATGAGGTGGTGTGGAATAGGAAATGCACAATACAGAGTACAGAATGAGGTGGTGTGGAATAGGAAATGTACAGTACAGAGTACAGAATGAGGTGGTGTGGAATAGGAAATGTACAGTACAGAGTACAGAATAAGGCGGTGTGGAATATGAAATGTACAGTACAGAGCACAGAATGAGGTGGTATGGAATATGGAATCTACAGTACAGAGTACAGAATGATGTGGTGTGGAATACGGAATGTATAATACAGGATATAGAATGAGGCATTGTGGAATAAAGAATGTGCAGTAGAGAATGCAAAATGATGCAGTGTGGAATAGGGAATGTAACCATACAGAGTACAGAATGATGCAGTGTGTAATAGGGAATGTAACCATACAGAGTACAGAATGATGCAGTGTGTAATAGGGAATGTACATTACAGAGTACATAATGATGCATTGTGGAATAGGGATTGTACAGCACAGAATACAGAGTGAGGCAATGGAATAGGGAATGTACAGTCCAGCATACAGAAAGAAGCAATGTGGAATGGGGAATGTATAGAACAGAGTATAGAATGATGCGGTGTGGAATATGAAATATATAGCACAGCATACAGATTGAGGGGGTGTGAAATAGGGATTGTACAGAAAAAGGAGAGCGTTCAATTCTAGTGGGTATGGGAGAAAATGCCTTCATACCTAATGTAGAACACAAAACAAAAAGAGTACCCTCTAGTGGGACTTTAAAGGGCAATGACTCAGAAAGAAAGTATACAAATTAATAAAAAAAGGAGTATTTTTTATTTATACAAACATATAAAAACACAGCATGAGTTGTGCCAAAAAGGGTACAAAAATAAATAGAAGATATATAGCATTGTTCATGATGAAATCAAAACCACTAATTTAAATCACTTCTGTACTAGTGTAAAGAGTGATACCCAACGCATTTCAAGGTCATGTGTTTGTTCTTCTTCATCAGGAGCAAGTGGTGAACATATTTATGATATGTGCAGTTTATAAAGCAGAAAGAAGAAAGGATGGACAACAAATCTATACATACAAGTAATTATACAAAAGTAGAAAAATATATGAGAGTAAGTATATCAGAGACAGTCATTATATTCAATCCATTTAGCATTTACTAACCATGTGAAAAGCAGGTGTCTTGATGTGTATTATCAAGACTTTAAAAACAAAGAAGTATGGCCATGCTAGCCCCGCATTGCCCAAAAATCTGGAGATGAGAAGCGGCCCCCCTGAATGACAGCCAAATAGGGGAGGGGACGCCAAGGGAGGGAGACCCAAACCAGCAAGTAGACCCACACCACAGGTCAAGACATAAAACAAAACAAACATAAAACAATAATTGGTAAAAAAACAGATTAAGTGGCTCTGAATATATTAATTATGTTGATTTTTGTTTAACCCCATAAGTGAGTGTACAAAGTGTAGTCACTCACAAAGGAAAAAGCATAGAGAACCTACCTCAGTCACTGGTCACTTTAAGGAAAAAAGGAATTCCAAAGATGAAGAGTCCAAAGTCCAAATAAGGAACCTTGATGTTGATATAATTTATCTATAAAAGGAAACAATCAGATGTTGGTGTATGGGCCGGGAGTATCAGAATATATACACCTGCTGCCATAAGAGATAGAGAATATTGTATAATTGCTTACTTGAAAAGTATGTTATAGATGGAATAGTGTCCACTTATAAAGAAGCTGGATAATCGCATAGATATGCACCAATGTTGGGGTGTATCTAGAGGGAGCACTATGTAAAGGTCAGTTAGGGAAAAATAATGGACATCATCCATGCATTTCTAAATACATGAAAAGCATGCACATGTATATACACAAAAGCATACACACAAACACATAAAAAAAATTAAAAACAAAAATCCAGGCGCACAGACTAGAGGCCAAGTGAAAAGTCAAAAAGAAAAATTAAATTTAGCTGTGGCCGCTGCTGTCCAAAACTCATAGACAACTGAGGACAGAAGATATAATCAAAGCTGTGAACAGCGCTGATCAGCAGACATAAATAGGACCCTTAGAGGCAAAGTAAAAACTTTTTATTATTGTTAAAAAAAAAATAAAGTGCTCACCAAGGCATACAGCAGTCAATTGATGGTCATGCAGAGACTTGGATTAAAAAACTGACAGTACCTGGAGGGTACCTGAGTTCCATGAAACCCCCTCAGTCTCTGGAGGAAACCTCTTGAGTTCCATGGAAGCTCCTCATCCTCTGGAGTTCAATGGAATCCCCTCATTCTGTGGAGGAACCCTCTGGAGTTCCATGGAACCCCCTCATCCTCTGGGGTTCCATGGAACCCCCTCATCCTGTGGAGGAACCCTCTAGAGTTCCCTGGAACACCCCTATCCTGTGGAGAAACCCTCTAGGGTTCCATGGAACCCTCTCATCCTCTGGAGTTCCAAGGAAACCGTCATCCTGTGAATAAATCCTCTGGAGCTCAATGGAACCCCCTCATTCTGTGGAGGAACCCTCTGGAGTTCCATTGAAACCCCTTCATTCTCTGAAATTCCATGGAACCCCCCCATCCTCTGGAGGAACCCTCTGGAGTTTCATGGAACCTCCTTATCCTCTGAAGGAGATCTCTAGAGTTCCATGGGACCCCCTCATCCTCTGGAGGAACCCTATCTGGTTCAGTGGAACCCCCTCATCCTCTGAAGGAACCCTCTAGAGTTTCATGGAACCCCCTCATCCTCTGGAGGAACCCTTTTGCAACCCCCTCATTCTCTGGAGGAACCCTCCGGAGTTCTATGGAACCCACTCATCCTCTGCAGGAAACCTCTTTTTTTTTAATCAGAAAAAAGTTTTTTATTTTGTTTGTTCATTGTGTCAAATACATATCATACGGATATTACAGAATATAATAGAAAAAGCGGTTATTGACACATGTTATTTAGTCAAACTTTGTATCATACATTCCAAATATGTGGCAGAACTTACAGGTAATGTGCAATGTGTATCAAAGACTCAACTTAAAGAAAAGTAAAACAATTAAATATTTTGGACAGGTTCTGCATGCCCCCATGTGCCTGGGGACAAGCCGTTCCCCAACATTCTACCTGACCCACCAAAGTTATGAATGCTATCACACTTCATAATTGTGCAAGTATTCTTTCCAACCATTTAAAGCAGTTTTTTCTAGTTGTTAGCCCTGTCTATCTTTAACTAATTGATGCGGCGCTAACCCAGGTACCTCCAGCTAGGCCTGCCACATTGTATAAAATTTGCGGTGGGCATTTCTGTGCTGGTATGTCAGTTTCTGTCTGATTAACATTCTACTGACCTGCTCAACCCATTGGCGCCTAGTGGGAACCCTGGGAGTTATCCAATTAGTTTGCGAGCAGTATATAACAGGCGAAGAATCGCAGTGTGTGCTGAGGGGGATAACATCTCGTCGTCCAGGGCGCCCAGTAGGCATATCGTAGGGCTTTGTGGAAGGGTGAAAGCGTAGACCTGAGAAATTGTGTCAAGGACTAACGTAAGAGTTTGGGGCACTTCCAAAGCATGGGCAAAAGGTCACCATTGTCCCTCTGACATTTTGGACATAGGGGTGTGTCACGTATTCCGCATTTGTGGAGGCGTGCCGGTGTTCTGTATGCCCGATGTAACAACTAAAGATGAGACAGTTTTTGAGAGACGGATACTGAGACCAGGGGGGCGTAGGCCAGGCAAAGATTTCACGTCTCCCCATCCATGGCTCCCACATCCTCCTCCCATTTACGTCAACAAGGCAGACTGGCTAGGTCCTGGATTGTGTTGAGAAGCATGTTGTAACATCTAGAGATCATACCTTTCTTTTCACTTTCCATTAGGATCCATTGTATCAGTGGGTGGTCTATCAATCTAAGCTCTGTTTGTCTTGACTGCATCTGTAGTGCATGATGCAGCTGCAAATACTTGCAAAAATTAGTGTGTGGTATATTAAACTCTGATTGTATCCCCATGAATGATTTAAGAGTAGTCCCATTGTATAATTGTGTAATGTATCTTATGTCCACACTTTCCCAGTTCCCAAAGCCTCTAAGTTTGTACAGCTCTTTATAGTTCATGTTTCGCCACAAGGGAGTATGGGACAGATAGCGCCGTATCCCCAGCAGCCTTTCACTATAGGACCATAGTGTTTTTAAAAGGAGTATAGTTGGAGCCCCAGGATCTAAGTGTGGATAGCCCGCCTCCAAGCATGTCAGAGCCATTATGTCATTGTTGGCCGTGACATGGAGGAGCCTGCGGAATCGGATCTGACGTATCCATTAATCCCCAGCCTCTCAGCTTTGAAGCAAGGTAATAGGCTCTAGAGTGAGGTGCCGCTAGTCCCCCTCTATTTTTATTATATTGCAACGTCAATAAGCGAATTCTTGCTTTTTTTTAACCATATTAGTTCCCTAAACTGGGAGTCAATCCTATCGAACCAGCGCCGAGGAATCCAGACCGGGGAGTTATTAAAAATATACAGTAATTGGGGTGCCCACACCATTTTTATAAGATTAATTCTCCCTACTACGGATAAAGGCAGTTTACACCAGGCATTAGCTTTATCCCAAAATTTAGCAAGCAGGGGAAGTAAATTAAGGGATAAGTATTGAGAAACATTCAGAGATATTTGGATACCTAAATAACGAAAGGAGCACACTACCTGTACCACTGTCGCGCACTCCGGCAAGGGGGTTGTAATGGGATCTATTAGCATTAGCATCGACTTGTTCCAATTAATGGAAAAGCCAGACAGTGCACCAAAGGCCCTGATGAGAGTCATCACAGCACTCAGTGTGTTCTGTGTGTCACCTAGATAAAGCAACGTGTCGTCAGCATATAACGACACTACAGTACCCGTTGCATGCTGAAATCCCACTATGTCGCTGTCACCCCTTATTCGTGATGCGAGAGGTTCCAGGGCCAGGGCAAACAGCAGGGGTGACAATGGGAACCCCTGTCTGGTTCCCCTGAAGAACTGAAAGGGTTCCGATAGTTCCCCATTTACCCTAGTCCGAGCCGAGGGTTGGGCACACAACAGTTTAACAAAGCTAATAAAGTTGGTACCCAGGCCTAAATGGTCCAGCACTTTCCACAGGTAAGGCCACGTGACACTGTCGAAGGCCTTAGCTGTGTCCAGTGAGAAGATCGCCCTATTTCCTCTGAGGGAACCCTCTGGAGTTTCATGAAACCTCCTCATCCTCTGAAGGAATTCTCTAGAGTTCCATGGAACCCCCTCATCCTCTGGAGGAACCCTCTGGAGTTTCATGGAACCTTCTCATCCTCTGAAGGAATTCTCTAGAGTTCCATGGAACCCCCTCATCCTCTGGAGGAACCCTATCTGGTTCAGTGGAACCCCTCATCCTCTGGAGAAACCCTCTAGAGTACCATGGAACCCCTCATCCTCTGGAGGAACTCTCCTGAGTTCTATAGAACCAACTCATCCTCTGCAGGAACCCTCTTGAGTTCCATGGACCCCCCTTATCCTCTGGAGCAGGGGTCGTCAACCCACTACCGGGCCGTAGCGTCTTTGCAGCTGGGCCGCGGGCATGACATTTTGAGGAAAGCGGGCGGGCGAATGACAGAAGCGGGCTGGCGAGCAGAGATGTCATCTCTCTCCGCCCGCCTAGCATCACTGCTCTTCCGCCCTCACAGCCTGAGGAATGTTGGCAGTGCGGCGAGGAGCAGAGAGATGACATCATCTCTCCCTGCCCACCTAGCATTACCGCTCTTCTGCCCTCACAGCATATAGAATGTTGGAGGTGCGGCAGGGAGCAGAGAGATGACATCATCTCTCACCGCCGCCCCGCATCTCTGCTCTCCTGCCCTCAGTCTGCCTCACCCTGCCCTCACTGAACCAGTGTCACCAATGCAGTAAAAATCCTCATCTGGTAGCACTGGCATTCCTCATCTGGTGGCACAGGCAGGTGATATGGCAAGTGGCATTCCTCATTTGGTGGCAGGCAGCGTGGCAAGTGGCATTTCTCATCTGGTGGCACAGGCAGGTGACATGGCAAGTGGCATTCCTCAAATGATGGCAGGCAAGCGTGGCAAGTGACATTCCTCATCTGTTAGCAGGCAGCGCGGCAAGTGGCATTCCTCATTTGGTGGCACAGGCAGGTGACGTGGCAAGTGGTATTCCTCAACTGGTGGTAGGCAAGCATGGCAAGTGGCATTCCTCATCTGGTGGCAGGCAGCGCAGCAAGTGGCATTCCTCATCTGGTGGCAGGCAGCGCGGCAAGTGGCATTCCTCATCTGGTGGCAGGCAGCATGGCAAGTGGCATTCCTCATCTGGTGGCACAGGCAGGTGACGTGGCAAGTGGCATTCCTCAACTGGTGGCAGGCAAGTATGGCAAGTGGCATTCCTCATCTGGTGGCAGGCAGCGCGGCAAGTGGCATTCCTCATTTGGTGGCACAGGCAGGTGACGTGGCAAGTGGTATTCCTCAACTGGTGGTAGGCAAGCATGGCAAGTGGCATTCCTCATCTGGTGGCAGGCAGCGCAGCAAGTGGCATTCCTCATCTGGTGGCAGGCAGCGCGGCAAGTGGCATTCCTCATCTGGTGGCAGGCAGCATGGCAAGTGGCATTCCTCATCTGGTGGCACAGGCAGGTGACGTGGCAAGTGGCATTCCTCAACTGGTGGCAGGCAAGTATGGCAAGTGGCATTCCTCATCTGGTGGCAGGCAGCGCGGCAAGTGGCATTCCTCATCTGGTGGCAGGCGACGTGGAAAGTGACACACTCAGGGCTCCAACTGATTCTGCATTATGGTGAGTTGAACTATTTCATTTATATTACAATGTAATATAAGAAATAATGCGCTTCATTCATTCTGACACCATACCAACCATGGTGCCGTGATGATTGAAGTACCAGCAGCAGAACACCAGCTATTGTCCCAAAAAATTGCCCGTGAAATTCGACTACCCCCCCGCGCGTGTGCGTACATCTGCCCACCCCCTCCCCTTGCCGGGCCTTGGCACAATTTTCTTCCACGCAGCCGGTCCCTGGTGCCAAAAAGGTTGGGGACCACTGCTGTGGAGGAACCCTTTCATTCTCTGGAGGAATTCTATTAAGTTCCATGAAACCCCCTCATCCTCTAGAGTAAACCTCTTGGGTTCCATGGAAGCCCCTCATCCTCTGGAGTTCAATGGAACCCCCTCATTCTGTGGAGGAACCCTCTGGAGTTCCATGTAACCCTCTCATCCTTTGGGGTTCCATGGAACACCTCATCCTGTGGAGGAACCCTCTAGAGTTCCCTGGAACACCCCCATCCTGTGGCGAAACCCTCTGGGGTTCCATGGAACCCTCTCATCCTCTTGAGTTCCAAGGAAATCCTCTGGAGCTCAATGGAACCCCCTCATCCTGTGGAGGAACCCTCTGGAGTCTCATGGAAACTCCTCATCCTCTGAAGGAGCTTCTCTAGAGTTCCATGGAACCCCCTCATCCTCTGGAGGAACCCTATCTGGTTCAGTGAAACCCCTCATTCTCTGAAGGAACCCACTGGAGTTCCATGGAACCCCCTCATCCTCTGGAGAAACCCTTTAGAGTTCCATGGAACCCCCTCATCCTCTGGAGGAACCCTCCTGAGTTCTATGGAACTCACTCATACTCTGCAGGAACCCTCTTGAGTTCCATGGACCCCCCTCATCCTCTGGAGGAATTCTATTGAGTTCCATTAAACCCACTCATCCTGTAGAGGAAACCTCTTATGTTCCATGGAAGCCCCTCATCCTCCGGAATCAATAGAACCCCCTTATTCTGTGGAGGAACCCTCTGGAGTTCCATTGAACCCCCTCATCCTCTAGAATTCCATGGAACCCTCTCATCCTCTGGAGGAACCCTCTGGAGTTCCAAGGAAATCACTCATCCTGTGGATAAATCCTCTGGAGCTTAATGGAACCCCCTCATCCTGTGGAGGAACCCTCTGGAGTTCCATTGAACCCCTCATCCTTTAGAATTCCATGAAACCCCCTTATCCTCTGGAGGAACCCTCTGGAGTTTCATGGAACCTTCTCATCCTCTGGAGGAACCCTCTGGACTTCCATGGACCCCCTCATCCTCTGGAGGAACCCTATCTGGTTCAGTTCCATGGAACCCCCTCATCCTTTGGGGTTCCATGGAACACCTCATCCTGTGGAGGAACCTTCTGGCGTTCCCTGGAACACCCCCATCCTGTGGAGAAACCCTCATCCTCTGAAGGAAGCCACTGGAGTTCCATGGAACCCCCTCATCCTCTGGAGAAACCCTCTAGAGTTCCATGGAACCCCCTCATCCTCTGGAGGAACCCTTTGGAGTTCCATGGAACCCCCTCATCCTCTGGAGGAACCCTCCTGAGTTCTATGGAACCCACTCAACCTCTGCAGGAACCCTCTTAAGTTCCATGGACCCCCCTTATCCTCTGGAGGAACCCTCTCATCCTCTGGAGGAATTCTATTGAGTTCCATGAAACCCCCTCATCCTCTAGAGTAAACCTCTTGAGTTCCATGGAACACCTCATCCTGTGGAGGAACCCTCTAGGGTTCCATGGAATCCTCTCATCCTCTTGAGTTCCAAGGAAACCGCTCATCATGTGGATAAATCCTCTGGAGCTCAATGGAACCCCCTCATCCTGTGCAGGAACCCTCTGGAGTTCCATTGAACCCCCTCATCCTCTGGAATTCCATGTAACCCCCTCATCCTCTGGAGGAACCCTCTGGAGTTTCATGGAACCTCCTCATCCTCTGAAGGAGCTTCTCTAGAGTTCCATGGAACCCCCTCATCCTCTAGAGGAACCCTATATGGTTCAGTGGAACCCCCTCATCCTCTGAAGGAACCAACTGGAGTTCCATGGAACCCCCTCATCCTCTGGAGGAACCCTCCTGAGTTCTATAGAACCCACTCATCCTCTGCAGGAACCCTCTTGAGTTCCGTGAACCCCCCTCATCCTCTGGAGGAACCCTCTCATCCTCTGGAGGAATTCTATTGAATTCCATGAAACCCCCTCATCGTCTGGAGGAACCCTCTGGAGTTCCACAGAACCCTCTCATTCTCTGGAGTTCCATGGAACCCCCTCATCTTCTGGAGGAACCCTCTGGAGTTCAATGGAGCCCCCTCATCTTGTGGGGGGACCCTTTGGAGTTCCATGAAACCCCTCATCCTCTGGAGGAACCCTCTGGAGTTCCATGGAACCCCTCATCCTCTGGAGTTCCATGGAACCCCTCATCCTCTGGAGGAACCCTCTGGAGTTCCATGGAACCCCTCATCCTCTGTGGGAACCCCTCATTCTCTGGAGTTCCATGGAACCCCCTAATCCTCTGGAGGAACCCTCTGGAGTTCCATGGAACCCCCTCATCCTTTGGGGTTCCATGGAACAAATCATCCTGTGGAGGAACCCTCTAGCGTTCCCTGGAACACCCCCATCCTGTGGAGAAACCCTCTGGGGTTCCATGGGACCCTCTCATCCTCTTGAGTTCCAAGGAAATCCTCTGGAGCTCAATGGAACCCCCTCATCCTGTGCAGGAACCCTCTGGAGTTTCATTGAACACCCTCATCCTCTGGAATTCCATGGAACCCCCTCATCCTCTGGGGGAACCCTCTGGAGTTTCATGGAACCTCCTCATCCTCTGAAGGAGCTTCTCTAGAGTTCCCTGGAACACCCTCATCGTCTGGAGGAACCCTATGGAGTTCCACGGAACCCTCTCATTCTCTGGAGTTCCATGGAACCCCTCATCTTCTGGAGGAACCCTCTGGAGTTCAATGGAGCCCCCTCATCCTGTGGGGGGGGACCCTTTGGAGTTCCATGGAACCCCCTCATCCTCTGGAGTTCCATGAAACCCCTCATCCTCTGAAGTTCCATGGAACCGCTTATCCTCTGGAGTTCCATGGAACCCCTCATCCTCTGGAGGAACCCTCTGGAGTTCCATGGAACCCCTCATCCTCTGTGGGAACCCCTCATTCTCTGGAGTTCCATGAAACCCCCTCATCTTCTGGAGGAAACCTCTGGCGTTTCATTGGAACCCCGGTGGAGGAAAGCTGGCCTATAGGGAAGGGGAGAGATGCCCACTGCCCTCCTGACGATAAAAAGTTGCGTGGGTGGTTTGTGCCTGGCAGGTGAGGAGGTATAGGTAGGTGGTCGGTGAAGGTGAGTCAGGAGTATAGAGAGCCCTGTCCGTCAGAGGGCTGCGGAATATGTTTGTATCTGGCAGTGGCATGGAAGACATTGCTGACCTATGGGCCTTCATGTCCGACTCCCCGGCCCTGCTCTGTAGTTCGGTGAAGCGGAGGCCTCACACCCTCGCTCCTGTGATCTGTACGATGAGGACGGCGCCGGGTGGACTGTGTGCTCCGCTGACAGAGGAGGCAGCAGAAGCTCAGCATCCGCAGCAGGAGCTGTGACGTCAGCGCTGTGGCTCCGGGGCGGCACTGCGGCCAGAGGCAGCTGACAAAGGGACGGAGAGGCGGCGGAGAGAAGGTACATGGAGGGACGGGGTGGAGGAGGCACAAGCGGGACGATAGAGCAACCCGGGGGAGGGGGACACAATCACCGCCGCCACTGACCCGAATACCGAGCAGAGTACACAGTGTGTGATCCACTGCGGTCAAGCCAGCCGTGGTTTCTAAATACACGGTCAAGCCAGCCGCTATAAAAAAAAAAGCTGTGTGCATATTACAAGGATTACGGTAATTGCAGTAACATCACACTGCTCTATGACTCGCTCTCTTTACTAAACATAAACGGCTGCAATAGCCGGGGAATCAGATGGGAGCTGGAGAAGCTACAAATGTCAAGAAGACGAAGATTGGAAGATCAGCAATAATAGGGAGAGCTGAGGAGCAAATACACTCATCTAAACCATCGATTTCATTAATATCCCATATACGTTCAGTATTTAATTACAGCTGTGCATGTCTGGGATCAAAAGGCAATAGGTAACAGAAGCATTTTTTACTATCTATCTATCTATTTATTTCTCTCTCTCTCTCTGTCTTTCTCTTTCATTCTTAATTATTTCTCTCTTGTTTCTCTCGCGCTCTCATGCTTTCATGCATACTTTTTTCTTCTTTCTTTCTCTCATCCTCCCTTTTTCTTTCTCTCACTCTCTCTCTTATTCTTTATTTAATTATTTCTCTCTTTCTTTCCCTCATTCTCTCTCTCTCTCTCTTTCATTTTTTATTTATCTTTCTTTCTCTCTCTCTCTCTTTCATTCTTTATTTATTTTTTTATTTATCTTTTTCTTTCTCTCTCTCTCACTCTATCTCTTTCATTTTTTAATTTAATTATCTCTCTTTTTATCTTCATTCTTTTTTGAACTCACATTGTCTGTGA
This sequence comes from Lithobates clamitans, assembly GCA_037952925.1. Lineage (NCBI taxonomy): Eukaryota > Metazoa > Chordata > Amphibia > Anura > Ranidae > Lithobates > Lithobates clamitans. The sequence continues at coordinate 3,007,130 of JBBGZY010001060.1, read as the reverse complement.
CTAATGTTTATTTTTTTTAATGAAAAAGTTTACAGCACAAGCATTTATTTATTTATTTATTTATCTTTCTCTCTCTCTCTCTCATTCTTTCTTTCTCTTTCTCTCTCACTCCTCAATCTTTATTTATTTATCTAAAGATACAGCACAAGCATTTATTTATTTATTTATCTCTTTCTCTCTCTCTCTCTCTCTCTCTCATTCTTTCTTTCTCTTTCTCTCTCACTCCTCAATCTTTATTTATTTATCTTTTTATCACTCTCTCATTCTTTATTTATTTCTCTCTCTCTCTCTCTCTCTCTCTCTCTCTCTCTCTCTCTCTCTCTCTCTCTCTCTCTCTCCCTCTCTCTCTCTTTCATTATTTATTAATTTATTTATCTCTTAAAACTCACATTGTCTTTGACTAATGTTTTTTTCTTTATAGGTCACATTTTGATACATTGTTTAATGTAAATGTTTACAGCACAAGCAAACAAAATAAAGTATCTTTCTAAATACATGCATATTTTTTTTTTGTTCTCTTGTATTGTCCCATATAGTATACACACCCCATGTGATATAGGACATTTTCGACTCCAGAGGCCCTTAAAGATCTCATTTGAAATAAGTAGAAAAAAAAAATAATGGTCAGTTCTAGTACAGGACATCCCATACACTATGCACAACTCATTTGAAACCATTTTACTGTAGCATTTTGAAGATATGTCACGTTACTCGACTTTGGAGGCCTATAAAAACCTCATTTCTAATAAGTAGAAAAAAAGAATGGTCAGTTATAACAAAGGACATCCCATACACTATGCACACCTCATTTGAAACCATTTTACTGTAGCATTTTGGAGATATGTCACGTTTTTTGACTTTGGAGGCCTATAACGACCTAATTTCTAAAAAGTAGAAATAAATAACGGTCAGTTCTAGTACAGGACGTCCCATACCCTATGCACACCTAATTTGAAACCATTTCACTGTAGCGTTTTGGAGATCCGAGATATGTCACATTATTCGACTTTGGAGGTATATAAATAACTGATTTCCAATAAGTAGAAAAAAAGAATGGTCAGTTCTAATACAGGACGTCCCATACCCTATTCACACCTCATTTGAAACCATTTTACTGTAGCATTTTCGAGATATGCCACGTTACTCGACTTTGGAGTCCTATAACAACCTCATTTCTAATAAGTAGAAAAAAAGAATGGTCAGTTCTAGTACAGGACATCTCATACCTTATGCACACCTCATTTGAAACCATTTTACTGTAGCATTTTGGAGATATGTCACGTTACTTGACTTTGGAGGTGTATAATTAACTAATTTCCAATAAGTAGAAAAAAAGAATGGTCAGTTCTAATACAGGACATCCCATAGTCTATGCACACCTCATTTGAAACCATTTTACTGTAGCATTTTGGAGATATGTCACGTTACTCGACTTTGGAGGCCTATAAAAACCTCATTTCTAATAAGTAGAAAAAAAGAATGGTTAGTTCTAGTACAGGACATCCCATACCCTATGTACACCTCATTTGAAAACATTTTACTGTAGCATTTTGGAGATATGTCACATTATTCAACTTTGGAGGCCTATAACGACCTCATTTCTAATAAGTAGAAAAAAACAATGGTCAGTTCTAATACAGGATGTCCCATACCCTATGCACATCTCATTTGAAACCATTTTACTGTAGCATTTTAGAGATATGTTACATTACTCGACTTTGGAGTCCTATAACGACCTCATTTCTAATAAGTAGAAAAAAAGAATGGTCAGTTCTAGTACAGGACATCTCATACCTTATGCACACCTCATTTGAAACCATTTTACTGTAGCATTTTGGAGATATGTCACGTTACTTGACTTTGGAGGTGTATAATTAACTAATTTCCAATAAGTAGAAAAAAAGAATGGTCAGTTCTAATACAGGACATCCCATAGTCTATGCACACCTCATTTGAAACCATTTTACTGTAGCATTTTGGAGATATGTCACATTATTCAACTTTGGAGGCCTATAACGACCTCATTTCTAATAAGTAGAAAAAAACAATGGTCGGTTCTAATACAGGATGTCCCATACCCTATGCACATCTCATTTGAAACCATTTTACTGTAGCATTTTAGAGATATGTTACATTACTCGACTTTGGAGTCCTATAACGACCTCATTTCTAATAAGTAGAAAAAAAGAATGGTCAGTTCTAGTACAGGACATCTCATACCTTATGCACACCTCATTTAAAACCATTTTACTGTAGCATTTTCGAGATATGTCACATTACTTGACTTTGGAGGTGTATAATTAACTAATTTCCAATAGGTAGAAAAAAAGAATGGTCAGTTCTAATACAGGACATCCCATAGTCTATGCACACCTCATTTGAAACCATTTTACTGTAGCATTTTGGAGATATGTCACGTTACTCGACTTTGGAGGCCTATAAAAACCTCATTTCTAATAAGTAGAAAAAAAGAATGGTTAGTTCTAGTACAGGACATCCCATAGCCTATGCACACCTCATTTGAAACCATTTTACTGTAGCATTTTCGAGATATGTCACATTACTTGAATTTGGAGGTGTATAATTAACTAATTTCCAATAAGTAGAAAAAAAGAATGGTCAGTTCTAGTACAGGACGTCCCATAGCCTATGCACACCTCATTTGAAACCATTTTACTGTAGCATTTTTGAGATATGTCACGTTACTCGACTTTGGAGGCCTATAAAAACCTCATTTCTAATAAGTAGAAAAAAAGAATGGTCAGTTATAACAAAGGACATCCCATACACTATGCACACCTCATTTGAAACCATTTTACTGTAGCATTTTGGAGATATGTCACGTTTTTTGACTTTGGAGGCCTATAACGACCTAATTTCTAAAAAGTAGAAATAAATAACGGTCAGTTCTAGTACAGGACGTCCCATACCCTATGCACACCTCATTTGAAACCATTTCACTGTAGCGTTTTGGAGATCCGAGATATGTCACATTATTCGACTTTGGAGGTATATAAATAACTGATTTCCAATAAGTAGAAAAAAAGAATGGTCAGTTCTAATACAGGACGTCCCATACCCTATTCACACCTCATGTGAAACCATTTTACTGTAGCATTTTGGAGATATGTCACGTTACTCGACTTTGGAGGTGTATAATTAACTAATTTCCAATAAGTAGAAAAAAAGAATGGTCAGTTCTAATACAGGACATCCCATAGTCTATGCACACCTCATTTGAAACCATTTTACTGTAGCATTTTGGAGATATGTCACATTATTCAACTTTGGAGGCCTATAACGACCTCATTTCTAATAAGTAGAAAAAAACAATGGTCGGTTCTAATACAGGATGTCCCATACCCTATGCACATCTCATTTGAAACCATTTTACTGTAGCATTTTAGAGATATGTTACATTACTCGACTTTGGAGTCCTATAACGACCTCATTTCTAATAAGTAGAAAAAAAGAATGGTCAGTTCTAGTACAGGACATCTCATACCTTATGCACACCTCATTTAAAACCATTTTACTGTAGCATTTTCGAGATATGTCACATTACTTGACTTTGGAGGTGTATAATTAACTAATTTCCAATAGGTAGAAAAAAAGAATGGTCAGTTCTAATACAGGACATCCCATAGTCTATGCACACCTCATTTGAAACCATTTTACTGTAGCATTTTGGAGATATGTCACGTTACTCGACTTTGGAGGCCTATAAAAACCTCATTTCTAATAAGTAGAAAAAAAGAATGGTTAGTTCTAGTACAGGACATCCCATAGCCTATGCACACCTCATTTGAAACCATTTTACTGTAGCATTTTCGAGATATGTCACATTACTTGAATTTGGAGGTGTATAATTAACTAATTTCCAATAAGTAGAAAAAAAGAATGGTCAGTTCTAGTACAGGACGTCCCATAGCCTATGCACACCTCATTTGAAACCATTTTACTGTAGCATTTTTGAGATATGTCACGTTACTCGACTTTGGAGGCCTATAAAAACCTCATTTCTAATAAGTAGAAAAAAAGAATGGTCAGTTATAACAAAGGACATCCCATACACTATGCACACCTCATTTGAAACCATTTTACTGTAGCATTTTGGAGATATGTCACGTTTTTTGACTTTGGAGGCCTATAACGACCTAATTTCTAAAAAGTAGAAATAAATAACGGTCAGTTCTAGTACAGGACGTCCCATACCCTATGCACACCTCATTTGAAACCATTTCACTGTAGCGTTTTGGAGATCCGAGATATGTCACATTATTCGACTTTGGAGGTATATAAATAACTGATTTCCAATAAGTAGAAAAAAAGAATGGTCAGTTCTAATACAGGACGTCCCATACCCTATTCACACCTCATGTGAAACCATTTTACTGTAGCATTTTGGAGATATGTCACGTTACTCGACTTTGGAGGTGTATAATTAACTAATTTCCAATAGGTAGAAAAAAACAATGTTCAGTTCTAATACAGGACGTCCCATACCCTATGGAAACCTCATTTGAAACCATTTTACTGTAGCATTTTGGAGATATGTCACATTACTCGATTTTGGAGGCCTATAAAGACCTCATTTCTAAGAAGTAGAAAAAAACAATGGTCAGTTATAATACAGGACGTCCCATACCCTATGCACACCTCATTTAAAACAATTTTACTGTAGCATTTTGGAGATATGTCATGTTACTCGACTTTGGAGGCCTATAACGACCTCATTGCTAATAAGTAGAAAAAAAAGAATGGTCAGTTCTAGTACAGGACATCTCATACCCTATGCACACCTCATTTCAAACCATTTTACTGTAGCATTTTCAATTCAAGAAAATCTCATTTCTTTTTTAGATTTAGCCAGTACAATTGTGGCATTTCCAGTCATCATCCCCAGTAATGGCATTTTGCGGTATCTTCACACAGTTAGGATGATACCACCCCTTGCACAAAGAACATTCTACCATTACTTCACTGCAGTGTGCAGTCCTGCATATGCAGTACACATTCACATGTGTTTGACCTGACTTTAGAGCACCAACTCTTGTCTCTGTTTTAAAATGGATTTGGCCTTTCATGAAGGAATTTAGAAGTTCAGTCCTTAACCGGCCCTCACGGAACTTGAAGTTTTCTGGCCTCAGGTTGCAGCACAATGCAAATGCAAAAGCAATTGCAAACAAACCACAGTTACTAGAATTCGACTGATGTTGGACAGCAGGATAAATAATTGTAAATTGGTCTTCCTTTGGCCTAATTAACCATGACAAAACTTGTTTGTCTTTGTTATTTAGCACTGTAGAAAGACTGTCATAAATGCAAACCTGATTGTTCCGACAAAACAGGTTGCTAGCAGTTACCCAGTGGTTGTCCCCAGTGTGCAAAATTTGCACAAATGGGCTGTTAGGAGTACCCACAATCCCTCCATAATGTAAAGCACTAAATAATACACTTGACTGAAAGCCATGAATGTGAGGGTACTCGCTTGCAAGCAGGTATGATGCAAAATCTATCTCATCACAGCTAAGCCAGTGGTATGGATGAAGAATAGCAGCCATTTTGCTATGCTTTGGAACCTGTGGAGGCCTTTGTAGTCTTGCTGCAGGTCTTTTGTCTGAGGGGTCTGCTCCTTGCCAGCATGGTCCATAGTTTTTATTTACAGATGTTTTACTCCCAGGTTTTTTTGGGATGTCAGTGCTCCTTAAAGGTTCCTGTGGAACAGATACGTGTTTTTTCAAAGTGTGATAGATAGATAGATAGATAGATAGATAGATAGATAGATAGATAGATAGATAGATAGATAGATAGATATTAACTCATCAATTATTCACCTTATTAAGTGTTAATTCTTATTGAAGTCATACCTTATCTGACTTGGGTCCAGTCGAGCTGGTGTCTGTCACTGTCTGCGGTTCCTCCAAACCTGGTTTGCGTCCTTTGCCTGGAGCCTAAACCATTCATACATGAAAATATAGTTCATTGTATACACTAGAAAAACTCTTTACACCATGACTTTAAGTATGAGTTTGACGTCATACCTTATCCGACTTGGGTCCAGTCGAGCTGGTGTCTGTTACTGTCTTCATTACCTCCAAACCCGTTTTCCGTCTTTTGACTGGAGCCTAAACCATTCACATCACATACAGGAGATATAGCTCATTGGATACACTGTAAAAACACTTTACATTATGACATTAAAGACATACCTTATCCGACTTGGGTCCAGTCGAGCTGGTGTCTGTTACTGTCTTCGTTACCTCCAAACCCGTTTTCCGTCTTTTGACTGGAGCCTAAACCATTCACATCACATACAGGAAGTTATAGCTCACTGGATACACTGGAAAAACACTCTACAACATGACTTTCACTATGACATTGTAGTCAAACCTTATCCGACTTGGGTCCAGTCAAGCTGGTGTCTGTCACTGTCTTCAGTCCCTCCAAACCCGTTTTGCGTCCTTTTACTGCAGCCTAAACCATTCACATCACATACAGGAAGATATATTTCTCACATCACATAAACTAAAATTAGATTTGTGGATTCAAAAATCATTAATTTATTAGTGCATTTATATTTCAAATCTGGATTTGGAATATTATTAAATAAAACGGAATACATTTTAAATGTTATAAAGTATAATATAAACAGTAGCCATATTGTTATTTAAAATCGTAAGGAACAATGAAGTGTGATGATATTTTATTTGATACTGCAATTACCACTTTGGTTGTCCTGAATGGGAAACCCTTCTTTATTGGCGACACATAGATGCCTTTCTTGGAAGTCTTCCTTTCTCTCCAGCATTCAACATTTACCCTGTATGTCTTAAATAAAGCAGATTCATTGCAAGGATTATTTAATAAATAGGTGCAGGTAAGTAATAATACTGAAGGTACAAATTTCAATAAACTTACTTTTCTCTTGCGTGTAGAGTCTGAGAACTCCATTAAGAGAGCATTATGGGTCTGTTGATAAATTTGAACAAAGTCGTCAAGCCTTGTGAGACGACGTCTCTGGAATCTAATTTTTTTCAGATCCCATTGACTTTTCTCCATTATACCCTGAGTCCTGTTGTCCTCATTGTAGTTCTACATTATTGGATAAAATAATTACTGAGAGTTAAAGAGTACACGTATTATGCATGTAATTTTGGACAAGTTATGTATTCACTGTGTAAGATATTATCAAACATGTACCTGTGTGCCTGACTGACTGCAACGCATAAAATTCTTGGACAAATGAGTGTAGGCTGGTCCTTTTCCATGACGGCCAAGATCACCTATATAAAAGTAATTTATTTAGACCTTAACCTCCCTGGTGGTATGATTATGTCAGATTTTTGATGCTGAAAGCGGAACAATTATTTTGCATGGAAATTTGGCGTTTTAGATTGTAGGCCTGTAATTCTTAGGAATAACACACTTAAATCTGTCCAAACAAGAGTCTAGTAGATATCCCGGGTATAATAAAGTTTGAAACACAAAATCATTAATTATAATATAATAAATAACTATAATTAATTCTAACAAATAATAATATAATTTTTTTTGTTAAAAAAAAAATAAGAATATAATAATAATAATAAAAATTATTCCATTATGTAATCAAATCAAAAAAACTGAAATTTGCTCAGTTGCAGAGTTGTCGCTGTCATTACTTTGAGTGTTTGATGACCTATTTCCCCACAAATCACTATCGCTCAATTCTGCAAGTGATTCTAATTTATTATCGCTGTTTTCTAGCTGGTCTAAAACCACTTTTGACGTAAAGGGGCACTTTTTGGTTGCTATGGACAATCTCCTGTTTCCAGGCAGAAAAAAACAGTATTTATAATATAAAACTGCATGCAGGGCACTGGAAAAACCACTAGGGACAAAAGGGATGTGAAATAATTGTATACAGTACTGTAATCTGTAAGATTGTATGTATTGTGTGTTTTACATTTTTTGAATTTGGCGCTGATCTCCATCCCTGTGCATCACAACGTTTGCAGGGAACAGAGCTCGGCACTGTGAATCGAACGGAGGAGTTCGCACACACAGCGGGGAGACATCGCAGGATCCAGGGGACAAGATAAGTAACTTTCCCTGGATCCTGCAGTGCGATCCCGAGTGTGGCTCGGGATTATTGCTTTTGGTACTGAAATCTCACCCCGAGCCAGACTCGGGAATACAGCCAGGGCGTTTAAAATGTATTATGATGAATACCCACAACATGTTAATTACCGCAGTGAACACAAATTAATGGATCAAATATGCCATATCATATTTTATTTCACTACAATGAGGTAATTATATGTCGATTTAAGATGATTTTTTTTAGTTTAAGGTTATGGCTGTAACAATGTCAAATATTTGCCTTTGTTCAAATCCCACTACCTCACCCCAAGCAATCCTCAAAAATAAGTTGTCACTTACCCAGCATGAGACCAGACCACAAAGCTGCCTGAGGTAGGAAATATTTCACCAGGTTAGGCATGAATGTAGGTGAATGATACTCATTTGGTTCACCCTTTTCATCTACAGGTGTGTTTGCCACTATTTCCGCGAAATGAGTTTCAAATGTAGTGGGTCCCATGGTAATCTGCAAATGAACAGATACTTTCAGTCTGTATTGAAGCAAACAAACAACTGGATTATTAAGTGTGGTTCCATAAAAGGAGGGAAATATATACTGTATCAGTACTCGATGCTACATGAAATCATGAGTGATGATTTTTGAGGCCCATATGTCATTACATAAAGCCAATGCTACATGACACTTCATGCTGTGTCACTCAAATTAGCAACAGTGCCCTAACATAATTTCAGCGTCAAGCTAACATCATACACCACGATCTAAGTATGTTATAACTACATTAAAGTGAACCAGAAACATAGAGCTGTACACTGCCCAAATCAGACAAACCTCAAAGTAATTTTCTGCATTTTCTGCATGGTCACTGCTTTCATAAAAGCCAATTGTTTGCAACCTTTTCTGAAGGTTTTGGAAGTGTTTTTCCACGTTGTCACCACTCTGAGGACTTGAGAACAGGACTGCCATGCTTGTAATAATGTCATCCATTTCCATCAGTGTGGCAGCACTTGTCAGGAGGCCAAAAAGATGCATGGACAGTCTGTAGTGTTTGGGGGAACTGAAAAAAACACAATAAATGTAAAGTTAACATGTATTACAGACAAAAACCATGAATACCTCTCAGAAGAAAACAAAATTTGATCATTGTCATGTGTACATTTACCATGTCAAAATTGTCTTTCAGTTTTTGGTTCTCTTTGTAACGTAAAGTAACATTACAGACCATCAATACACAGGCAGAATTAATTACAGTGTAACAAAGACACCTTAAAATAAAGTGTATCCTAATTTTTAGTTAAAGACAATTATTGAATTCTATTCATTACTTTAAACTATTTTGATACTAACTACTTTTGTGAGTTTGTGGTTCTATGGTTCACCTTTTAAAGAATCATTCCATTGTAAACAATTACCATGTCCACTCCATTGTTTATTCCAAAGTTAATTAATTATTTCATGTGACTAACCATGTATGACAACACAATATATAATCAACTTACTGTTTTCTGCAGAACACTTTGGCATTCTTCATGATGTGGCTTAGGCACCGATGAAGAATTGGCATATTCATGACCTCTTTCAACTGTCCAGTGACAATGTCATAGTACACACTGAGCAAGCTCTCCAAAGAATGTTTACAAAAAGTGTAGGCAACAGCTTGCATCAGAACAAGGGACCCATCACACATAATCATCACAGGTCTCCTCACAGATTTCCTTCCAAACAACTTGTAGTAATCTGTTTGAAAAGACTCCATAAAAAATAACACTGATGCAGTGGTGTGTTGGCAGGTGACATATGTTGCAACAGGGATAGGGGAGGATCCTTTAATAGGATGCCTCACCACCAACTCATACACATAAAAAGGTGCTGATTTCCCTTGCGCTTTTTGCACAATGCTACCTGTGGCATCAATATACACAATATCATCCCTGCATCGTTGATGGAACAGCCTGATTGTGTTTTTGGACCACAACATGACTCCTTTGGGGTGCAAGAGCACCTTTTGGAGAACTTCATTGTCTTGATCCGTTTTTTCCTCCACCATTTTGAGAAGACTTAGTATTTCATTGTCATGCCTTCTGCATTTCTTTCGTGTCATGTAGGATATGTTTTTGAGGACTGAAGCTGTAGGTGCCTGGTCTCTGCATCCTGATTCAAAGACTTTAGGTTGGATTTTGTCCATACACTGCAAATGTAAGGCCCTTGGAAGCACTGATTCAAGTATTTTTCCAAAAATGTCTTTGTTATCAGCCCGTACATATCTTCTTTTAAGTTCTTCCATACTATGACAGACCTCCTCTCCCTGAAAAGTCACCCAGGCCTTCAGGGTACTCTCATCCCTCACAGTGACCTCTACACAAACTGGGCAATCTGAAAATGTGCAGTATCCCAGGCAATTAAATAAAGGTCCTTTTCTTTTGGACATTTTATTTTTCACAGTGTGCCTTTTAAAAGCAATGCTGCAGTATGGATGTACAGATTGGATTCCTTTTGACATTATATTTGTCCAATGCAGTTCTTTAAACTGGTGTCCAACCTGTCGTTTTCTCAGGTCGCTCCACTCCTTGGTGTCCATAAAAAAAAAACATGGGCCTGTTGGCAGCTTATGCCGAAAAAAGAGGCTATCTGGGCCACTATTTTCAGAAGATGTTTCTGATGCTTGGGTAGAATCCTGTCTCTCAGTGAGCTAAATGAAAGAAAAAAAAGTTGTTAAATATATTAAATGTAGTTCAGTGTAAATACTGTTTTCCTAAAAGTCCTACAAACGAAGGAACTTCATAGTGATGCAGAACATGGTTAAAATTGTAACTTATTTTGGTAAATAAACATCATTAAATCACATTTTTGTTTGTTTACAGTTACAAAAAAAGCACTTCATACTTTCAATAAATATATTTGGTAATGATTTCTGTTATGTGGTTTTACTGTTATTACATGGAATTGTGTCATTATGAGAGATAAAACATTTTTTATAGTATTTTATGTTGTTTAACCACTTGCCTACCAGGCACTAACACCTTCCTGCCCAAGCCATTTTTCAGCTTTCAGAGCTGTCGCACTTTGAATGACAATTGCACGGTCATACTACACTGTACCCAAACAATATTTTTTATCATTTTCTTCACACAAATAGAGCTTTCTTTTGCTGGTATGTAATCACTGCTGGGTTTTTTATTTTTTACCAAAAAAAAAGACCAAAAATTTTGAAAAAAAAAAATTTTGGAATTTTTTTCTGTCAGTAAATTTTGTAACAAAGTAATTTTTTGCCTTCACTGATGTGCGCTGATGAGGCGGCACTGATAGGCTGAACTGGCGGGCATTTATGAGGTGGCACTGATGAGGCGGCACTTATGGGCACTGATGAGGTGGTACTGATGAGGAGGCACTAATATGCCATACTTATGGTCACTCATAAGTTGCACTGATATGTGGCATTGATGAGCACTGATAGGCAGCACTGATGGGCACTGTTAGGTGACAATGATGGGCACTAATAGGTGGCACTGGTGGGCACTGATAGGCGGCAGTGGCGGGCACTGAGAGGCGGAACTGGTGGGCACGGATAGGCGGCATGGATAGGCGGTACTGATGGGCATTGATGGGTGGCACTGATGGGCGACACTGGGCATTGATGGACAGCAGTGATGGGCAATGATGGGCAGCACTGATAGGCGGCACTAATTGCCAGCACTGACTGGCATGGCTAATGGGCACTGATTTGTGGCACCTGTGGGCACTTATTACTGCCACTGGTGGGCTCTGATCACTGGCATTGGTGGGCACTGTATGCTGCCATTGGTGGGCATGGTATTTTATTTATTTATGGCACTTTATTTATATATTGTAATCAGGGCACTGATGATCAGTACCCTGATTACTTCCCTAGCTGTCCCCCTGTGAGGAGATGCCGCTGATCAGCTCTCCTCGCACTCTGTCAGTGTGAGGCGAGGAGAGCCGATTACCGGCATCTCCGTGTTTACATGTGACCGGCTGTGATTGGACACAGCCGATCACATGGTCAAAGAGCCGCGGACGCGGCTCTTTACACAGATCGGTGTCGCACCGTGTCCTAGCAACACGGTGCGGGCACGATCGCCACGGTGCGCGCCCCCGCGGGCGCACGAGAGCGGCCGTTCTGTGCCGCCGTCATATGACGGCAGGCCAGAACAAGAGCTGCACCGCCTTGCCGTCATATGATGGTGGGCGGGCAGCAACTGGTTAAAGAACGTCTCAGGTTACGACTGTAACCTATGTTCTCTGAGAACAGGGAATGAGACACTACATCATATGACGCTTTGGGGAACGTCTCAGGCGTAACAGGTGTCTGAAATCAAATATCAACTCATGGCAATCATGTTGACCGGCGACAGCCCATGAATCATCTGTGTGAATGATTAACGCGTGACCTGGATGTATATAAGGGCGCCTTCCAAACATAACAATATCCTTTCATCTGAAAGGACTGTTTGGTAGGCAGGCCCGAGGCATGGCAGGGAGACGTAGTGTCTCATTCCCTGTTCTCAGGGAACATAGGTTACAGTCGTAACCTGAGACTTTCTATTTCGAAGGGAACTTCGACACTATGTCAAATGACGCGTTGGGAAACGATATACCCACGCCACCATGCTAAGGGGAGTGAATGCCCAATGGCAGTGACAACTGTCAGAACCAGCAATTCAAATGAACGCTAGAACCACTCACCCTCAGGTCACACTTGGCTGCCAGTGACAGCACTCCCTATGGTCATAGCCTAAGCTACATGATATCACTGAAAACATCCATAAACAGTTTAATGGAAGGTCTACCTGGGCCTGCTCAAGGGCCTAGGACCACAACTTCAATCTTAGAAGTGGTCCCTACTATGGAATGTGGCTAGGGAACTATTGACTATTGGACCACTACCTTACTATTCAGGGGAACATGCCACCTGAAATGCCACTAGGCAGGCCTGACCTGGTGTCACTACACAAGACACACAGTCTCACAGCCACTTCCTTTCTGTCCGAAGACAGAGCCTCTGGACACTTGCCATTAGGTAAGGTATACAACCCGAGGGACTGCAAAGCTGACAGTGAACCACTCGGCCTGGATCTCAGAGACGGAGCTCTCCTTCAGAGAAGCCTCGTAAGGCCTACTATCTGACAGCATAGACATGTGGGAGCTCAAATTCAGGGAGGCCTAGTGAGGCCTACTACTTGATGACCACATGATGTGGGAGCTCAACTTCAGGGAGACCTGGAAAGGTCCTCCACCTGACATCCATAATGTTTGGGAGTTCACCTTTCAGGGAGGCCTGTATAGGCCTACTAGCTGATAGCGAGCCAAACTGGCAGTCCAGTTGACTGTGTTTGAGGCTTTGCCTTCAAAACGTGGGATTTCAACTTCAGGGAGGCCTGCCACCTAGTACCCACAGTATGTGGGAATTCACTCTCAAGGAGGCCTAGTGAGGCCTACTACCTGACCACCACAAAATGTGGAAGCCCACCTTCAGGGAGGGCTGAAGAGGCCTACTACTTGAAAAAAGATTAACAGCTGGATGCTGAGAGCCCTAGATCTGGGCATCTTACAGTCCAAAGGCGACCTGCTAAGGCCCGCCAGACTGGGCTATATGATGACTTCTGCTGGGGATTGGAGAAACACCTAACAGGGAGGCCTGGTAGGGCCTACTAGCTGATAGTGAGTCAATTCTGCTACTTTAACGAACACTGCTGGAAGCTTACTAATTAAAAAACTGTTCTATAGTTTTGTCCTAGTGTATGTTCCACAATGTTGGGACCCACCTTCGAGGAGGCCTGTTAAGGCCTACTACCCATCAGTGAGCATACTGCCCGAACTAAGAGGGCCAACCACCAAAGGTGAGCTGGCCTAGTATCCCTATTGGGGGCTACCCAGTCAAGGAGGCCAGCTTGGGCCTACTACCTAACCATGCAGCCTTCGTAGCAGAAAACTATTACTACAGTGCTTACAGCATCCTGGTATCTTATCACATTGCCAAAGGCAGTGTACTCAGCAAGAAAGCAATACCCTTATAGCAGGGGAGTACAACATACACCACTCTGCCTAGTGGATGCCCCATTTTAAGGGCCTACCTAGTACATGCATGGGCATCAGCTCATGCCAATGCTCTGGCTTCAAGGGAGCGGAGTATAAAAACCGGAATGAAATGTAGTTTAGAACTCCCCGCTCGACCGGAGCCATCGTGGTGTGAGGTAGATAAATACAGAGCTGAAAATGGAGTAAACTACCCAGAGTAACAACCATATGCTCCTGAAAATTTAGACAGGGAGCGGGCCTGCAAGTGGCTCCAAAGGGTGACAAAGATTTGTCCTGCGCCCAGCCTAGGGGAGCGGGGGGGGGGGGCTTGAATTGCAAGCCAACCGACTTCAACCCAACGTTTGAGCGATTTAGCTCAACGGGCTGAGTGGAACCAGCTCTAGAGGCCCCATCACATGCTAACTCTGTTCGGAGGCTCACCTTCTCTGTGTCTTACTCCTCCATGGAGTGGGCCCAGGAGAGGCGATACTGGACCTCTGGTCCTGTCTGCGGTCCTCGGACCGAGAGGGACCAGGTCCTCCCGCCTGCCTGAGCTTGGACTCGGATCTCAGCGGTATGCATGTTTTGAATGCAGCTGAGCACGCCTTTGCCTCCTTAAACTTTCCAACCACCGCCTCCACGGAGGTGCGAAAAGTCTAGATGGCGAAACTGGTGAATCGAGGAGAAAAGATTATTCTTTCTCCCCGATATCAGCTATGTTAAGCCACAGATGCCTCTCCATGGCCACCATCGCCGCCATTGATCGACCGATCGCGGCAACAGTCTCTTTTGTGGCCCAGAAAGGCAGGCGCAGCTCAGTGACCGCCTCAGGGGACATCCCCGCCCCCGGTTTGAGATCCCCCAGCGGGTCAGCCTAGTAAGCAGACAACACCGCCATCGTGTGGAGAGCAACACCAGCCTAACCCACTGCCATGTTTTCTCTGCTATTCAGAAAGGCTATTGTCTTTAGCGCTCTGGGTGGCAGGGTTAGAGCCCTCAGTGTCGATACCCGCCCGGACACGAGATAGTTAGCGAATGTATCGTCAATCTGTGGTATCGACACATACCCAGGCTCCCCGATTCCCTCAACATCAGTGAAATTACCTTTTATAAGATTTATGATGTTCATAACTGTGGAAAAGCATAATAACAGTTAAATAAATGGTCCATTCTTACAAAGCATATTTTGTAATGTGTTGACTCTAGATAGTACTTGACTGGCCAGAGTATATTTCTGTATGGTTCAAAGCTTAAGCTTTAAATGATCACACAAATGACAACATTCATAAACACCAGTTGAACGCTCCCTGCATATCAAAGTTGATGATTTGCTTAAAAAAGGCTTTACCTTGGATGAATAAGACTCAACCTCCGCCAGATCCTTGGCCTCATACTCGATGTTGGTGTCAAGTGCAGTATCAGGACTTCCCAGAGGAGAACACTTAGATGCACAGTGGAAAGAAAATGTGTAAACATTGTTGTTGAACCACAACAGTGCGCGATGTAACAATTTTAAAAGAATCGCAATGTCATATTATGTTCTTCAGTCTCAGACATCAAAATGCTACGTTGAACAAAGGCTTTACCTTGTATGAAGAAGATTCAATCTCCGCCAGATCCTTGGCCTCATACTCAATGTCAGTGTCAAGTGCAGCATCAGGACTTCGCAGAGGAGAACACTTAGATGCAGAGTGGAAGGAAAATGAGTAAACATTGTTGTTAGACCACAACAGTGTGCGATTGAACAATGTTAAATGATTAGTTCACCTCAAAGATAATATTTCCAAATAATTTACTCACCCCAATGCCATCCAAGATATCCATGTCTTTCTTTCCTCAGTGGAAGAGAAATTACGTTTTTGTTGGAAAACATTTCTGGATGTTTATACACAGAATAGACTTCAATGGTTATCATCATTTTGCAGTCAGAATTGATGCAGTTTCAAATGTCTTTGAAGAGCTTTAATGATCCCAGCTGAGGTTTAGGGGTTTATCTAGCGAAACGATCCCTCATTTAAAAAAAAAAAAAATTATATACTTTATAAGCGCAATTATTTGTATACCAAGCACCAGGAACTACGTCATCACTGAAAGGAGGTCATGCTCGAATTCCTGGCGGAAGTGCCCATATATGGAAGTACCGTTTGTAAACAGTGGGGCAGTACTTCCGCCAGTGCAGGCGCCATCGAGCGTGACCTTTCAGTGATGACGTAGTTTCCTGCGCTTTCTATACTGGCTCAAGACGAATAATTGCACTTATAAAGTATATAATTTTTTTATATTTTTAGAAAATGACCAATTGTTTCGCTAGATGAGCCCCTAATCCTCAGCTGGGATCGTTGAAGCTCTTTAAAGACATTTGAAACTGCATCGCTTCTGAATGCAAAATGATGGTAACCATTGAAGTCCATTCTGTGGAGAAACATTCAGAAATGTTTTACCACAAAAACGTAATTTCGATTTGAATATATTTTGTCTTTATTGTTAAACTCAATAAAAATATTCAACAAGAAAAACGTAATTTCTCTTCCTCGGAGGAAAGAAAGACATGTATATCCTGGATGGCATTGGGGTGAGTAAATTATCAGGAAATTTTAATTTTGAGGTGAACTAATCCTTTAAAGGAATTGCAATGTCATATTGTTTTCTTCAGTCTCAGACATCAAAATGCTACATTGAACAAAGGCTTTACCTTGAATGAAGAAGACTCAACCTCCGCCAAATCCTTGGCCTCATACTCGATGTCGGTGTCAAGTGCAGCATCAGGACTTCCCAGAGGAGAACACTTAGATGCACAGTGGAAAGAAATGATTAAACATTGTTGTTGGACCACAACACTTTGCGATCGAACAATGTTAAAGGAATTGCAATGTCACATTGTGTTCTTCAGTCTCAGACATCAAAAAGCTACGTTAAACAAAGGCTTTACCTTGGATGAAGAAGACTCAACCTCCGCCAGATCCTTGTCCTCATACTCGATGTTGGTGTCAAGTGCAGCATCAGGACTTCCCAGAGGAGAACACTTAGATGCACAGTAAAAAGAAAATGATTAAACATTGTTGTTGGAACACAACACTGTGCGATCGAACAATGTTAAAGGAATTGCAATGTCATTTTGTGTTCTTCAGTTTCAGACATCAAAATGCTAAAATTTTGATGTCTGAAAAAAAAAAAACCTAATATTATAAAAATATTCAAACCAAAAAAGAAACAATAGGGAACAACATAGGGACAATTATCTGTTGCTTTACAGAGTTATGAAAGGACTGCCAAGGGTAGAAGGCTTAGATATACAGAGGAAACACAAAAAAAACCTAAAATTATTAGGGCACAACACCCGACATGCACATAAAACTTTTAATTAGAATTTATATAGTATAATATAATATAACACTCAGGGCCGGTGCTGCCACTAGGCAGCCGCCTAGGGCGCCGCCACGGGCCTCTGTCCCTGTGAAGCTCCAGGCATGTGTGGGCTCGGTGCCGGGCTGGCTGTCCCAGGGAACATATCCGGTGCATAACGATAATCCTCCGATCGATGTGTCCCGCTGAGTGCTCGCTGTCACATCTCCTCACACAGCGCCGCTCTGGGACTCCAGCCTGTGCCTCTGGTGCGGCGCTGTGTGTCTGTGTAAGTGCAGCGAAGGGGTGGGGCTTGGTGGAGATGGGAGCATTGAGAGGTGCAGTGTCTGTTAGCTGACTTCCCGACCAGCCGGGACACAATGGAGCGGCTGGATGGCGGCGCTGGCAGTGACAGGGCTCCTATGCTAAAAAGTAAAAAATGCCGCGCTACAAAAATTTACAAAAACCCTAGAGATCCCTCAAGGATTAGTGTACATATAGTGCAATATGAGACATATATACTATTTGCATCAAAACTGGTGATATAAACATAATACAAGTGCTCAATACTTGAATGCGAACAGCCAGGATGTGATCCTGCAAATACACCTGTACTCTATACAGAGCAGAATGCCAGAGGTAAAAAATACCAATGTATATAGTTCATGCGTAAAGCATATGTTGAACCAAACAAAAATGCTCCTCATTGACTGTCCTATATAAGTTTATAAGAGTATTCAATGTTCCACATTCATAGGTGTAATATTAAGATGTTGTAACTCCTATAGGTCAGTGTATGTGTCAGGTCGGTCAGTGTATGTTTCAGGTAGGTGGGTCAGTATATGTGTCAGGTAGGTAGGTCAGTGTATGTGTCAGGTAGGTCAGTGTATGTGTCAGGTAGGTGGGTCAGTATATGTGTCAGGTAGGTAGGTCAGTGTATGTGTCAGGTAGGTGGGTCAGTGTATGTGTCAGGAAGGTCAGTGTATGTGTCAGGTAGGTCAGTGTATGTTTCAGGTAGGTGGGTCAGTGTATGTGTCAGGAAGGTCAGTGTATGTGTCAGGTAGGTCAGTGTATGTGTCAGGTAGGTGGGTCAGTGTATGTGTCAGGTAGGTGGGTCACTGTATGTGTTAGGTAGGTGGGTCAGTGTATGTGTTAGGAATGTAGGTAAATCAGTGTATGTGTCAGGTGGGTGGGTCAGTGTATGTGTCAGGAAGGTCAGTGTATGTGGTAGGTAGGTCAGTGTATGTGTCAGGTAGGTGGGTCAGTATATGTGTCAGGTAGGTAGGTCAGTGTATGTGTCAAGTAGGCAGGTCAGTGTTTCAGGTAGGTGGGTCAGTGTATGTGTCAGGTAGATGGGTCAGTGTATGTGTCAGGTAGGTAGGTAGGTCCGTGTATGTGTCAGGAAGGTAGGTCAATCAGTGTATGTGTCAGGTAGGTAGGTTAGTGTATGTGTCAGGAAGGTAGGTCAGTCAGTGTATGTGTCAGTTAGGTAGGTCAGTGTATGTGTTAGGAAGGTAGGTAAATCAGTGTATGTGTCAGGTAGGTGGGTCAGTGTATGTGTCAGGAAGGTCAGTGTATGTGGTAGGTAGGTCAGTGTATGTGTTAGGAAGGTAGGTCAATCAGTGTATGTGTCAGGTAGGTAGGTCAGTGTATGTGTCAGGAAGGTAGGTCAGTCAGTGTATGTGTCAGTTAGGTAGGTCAGTGTATGTGTTAGGAAGGTAGGTAAATCAGTGTATGTGTCAGGTAGGTGGGTCAGTGTATGTGTCAGGAAGGTCAGTGTATGTGGTAGGTAGGTCAGTGTATGTGTTAGGAAGGTAGGTCAATCAGTGTATGTGTCAGGTAGGTAGGTCAGTGTGTCAGCTAGGTCAGTGTATGTGTCAGGAAGGTCAGTGTATGTGTCAGGTAGGTGGATCAGTGTATGTGTCAGGTAGGTAGGTCAGTCAGTGTATGTGTCAGGAAGGTCAGTGTATGTGGTAGGTAGGTCAGTGTATGTGTCAGGTAGGTGGGTCAGTATATGTGTCAGGTAGGTAAGTCAGTGTATGTGTCAGGTAGGCAGGTCAGTGTTTCAGGTAGGTGGGTCAGTGTATGTGTCAGGTAGATGGGTCAGTGTATGTGTCAGGTAGGTAGGTCAGTGTATGTGTCAGGAAGGTAGGTCAGTCAGTGTATGTGTCAGGTAGGTAGGTCAGTGTATGTGTCAGGAAGGTAGGTCAGTCAGTGTATGTGTCAGTTAGGTAGGTCAGTGTATGTGTTAGGAAGATAGGTAAATCCGTGTATGTGTCAGGTAGGTGGGTCAGTGTATGTGTCAGGAAGGTCAGTGTATGTGGTAGGTAGGTCAGTGTATGTGTCAGGTAGGTGGGTCAGTATATGTGTCAGGTAGGTAGGTCAGTGTATGTGTCAGGTAGGCAGGTCAGTGTTTCAGGTAGGTGGGTCAGTGTATGTGTCAGGTAGATGGGTCAGTGTATGTGTCAGGTAGGTAGGTCCGTGTATGTGTCAGGAAGGTAGGTCAATCAGTGTATGTGTCAGGTAGGTAGGTCAGTGAATGTGTCAGGAAGGTAGGTCAATCAGTGTATGTGTCAGGTAGGTAGGTCAGTGTGTCAGGTAGGTCAGTCTATGTGTCAGGAAGGTCAGTGTATGTGTCAGGTAGGTGGGTCAGTGTATGTGTCAGGTAGGTGGGTCAGTGTATGTGTCAGGTAGGTGGGCCACTGTTTGTGTCAAGTAGGTCAGTGTAATGGTCAGGTAGGTCACATGTGTTACAAGGGCAGGGCAAAAGGGTGGAGTCTAAGGCAGAGCCAAGGTGGGGCGGCAAAATTAGGTTTTGCCTAGGGTGTCAAAAATCCTTCCACCAGCCCTGATAACACTGCATTAAAACAACAACCTTGGGGCTCTGAGATTCTGCCTCCAACATATCTTTCTCCTCAGCACTGCCTTCAGGAGGCTCCTCATACAATGAACAATTGAGACAAGTTCTACCAAAGACAAACAATTATTTAATTTTTTATTTGTAACAATTTTTATTTACAACAATTTTGTTATTGTTAATAAATTACTTTATCATAAATATTTTGGTCACAATATTACCTTCAAGTGTGCAAAAAAAATGTTCCTTAGTCGTATCCTGTTAGATAGTGAATTTGGAACCTGTAAAGACGTGCAAATTGTTGCCCAGGTGCCATCAGAATTATACGCACTTTCTTCCGTAGCACAGCTGTGTATAACCTTCTGTATGTCTTGCAAAGTGAGCGTAATTTTACGACTCTGTGTAGAGAAAAGTAAAAGAAAAATGTTTTAATTCCATTATTTTTTTAAATAAAAAATTATTTATTGCCAATTCAGATGTCAAATCGTAGTATAACTACCAAATAGCCTTTGATAAAAATGCTACGTACCTTCCCAAAATGTTTAAAACAGTATCTTCTGAAATGTAAAATAATGAAATATTATTTTGTAAATAACATGGCAACATTAAAACAATAGTTAATGAAGAAAAGCTACAGTTAATGAAGGTTACCAACTTACCGCTCTTTCTGTCGCCTCATGATGCTGTTTTAAAGACTAAAAGATGGGAATCTAATACAATGCACTCACTATTCTGACTCTGATCGTTGTTAAGCGATGTATCCCTTGTGAGACCTCAATGCCTGGCCTGTAAAAGCAGATATAATTACTGAGGACAATCCTCATCAGATAGCTTGAACTCACCAAATACTGATTCCATCCACAGAAGTGCTTTAATTCTGAACATCAGGTTATAGCAGATGACAGGATACAACAGATGATTAGGTTGTGGTATTTATGCGGTCAAAAGATGATATTGTCTGTAGCTTATTATGCAGAATACATGTGCCCTGCTACATGTGGCCTGTAGCTGTCTCCATTACACAGGAAGTACAATCACAGGAAAATGAGTAGAGCATTAAATACTGTTCTGTCTCAAGGACATATAGCTAAACCTTCTTGTCCCATAAACTTCAGATGCCACATTTCTTTGATCTCAGTTTTATTAGAACAAGCCAGGTGAAACTACAAAATTAACAGAAATGGACCTCAATCGGTACAATATTGCATACATACAGCATACATTACATAAACAATGATCTACAATACAGGATGAGATAATAAAAACTTACTTTTTAAGTTCTCTAAGGGAAGATGGTGCTAGATTGAGCAACACATGTCTTGCTTCCTGCAGTGTCTTCCTCAAAGAATGGTGGCTGCTTCACTTCCTGTGAAGATTCTACCCAGAATTCCCTGCTTACTAACAACTTCCTTAACTACACATACAGTGAATCAAATAAACAGAACTGAAGCAATACCAAAAAGGACGCTAGATTATGCCTGCACTCCGTATATGATTGTCTTATGTAAATTGCAAACTTCACATGTTATTTTAACAACAAGATAGAAGTAATCAGAATAGAAGTCTGGTGGACAGAACACATACAAAGGAAGTGTGTCATAAATCAGAGAAAGGAACATAGAAAATACAAATACATACGACAAAAGGTCACTAGATGGCAGCATGTGAACGAAACATAAACGTTCATAGCAAATGGTTAGGGAAACAATATACATATATAAATTCCCATTGGGCGGCACACCCACGTCACCTAAATTCACCTACATGTATTTCCAAAAATATATATTCAACTATTAACTATTAAACATTTTAAATTGAAGTTGAAAAAATCTGTAACTTTAAAGTAAGTAATACTATACTAATAAATGTTATCATTACTATTATTCAAATCAAAATTTTGTAAAAGCACCCGTTTCGTTTTTATGCTGTGATCCACCCATTTCATTTTCATGCGGTGATCATGCAGTGATTTGGCCAATCAGGACACAGTGCACATTTTAGAGGATAGACTGAACGGCCCCGCCTTGCAAGTGCGATCATGAGTTGATCATGCATCAGAAGAGCCAAAGAGAATGCAATGTTAGATGATGCTGCATGTCATCAAATTTTCAAAACTGTATGAACTGTATAAGTGTTTTTACCTATTACTTTACAATACTTTCAAAATTTGTGTTTTAAACTATAAAAAAAAAAAATATCACAAATACTCTGAAAAAAATATGTAAATGAAAAATAAGTAAAAATGCTACAGTGTTAGCATGTAAACTAAAATATGTAATTATTAAAAACTATCCTGCTTATAACCAGAAAAAATATTTTTGAATGTATTAAATGTCATTACATTGTCTAGAGAATGTATTCTGTATAGACACCAGGACTCTGTAAAATCGAATCAAAATAAAAAAAAATAATAAAAATTCATTCACCATACAATTTTTAGGTTTTATGATTTTTACCAAACTTTGTATAGAGATGTAATGAAAGACACACACACACACATAGGTCTTTATACACCTCTGAAGTCAATTAATGTGAAATATGTTCAAAAATGCTGGTGTAAAATAGTGTCATATGAGGTGTGTATAATGTATGGTGCCGTCTTGAATAGAACATGACCATTCTTTTTTTCCACTCATTAGAAATTAGGACTTTATAGGCCTCCAAAGTTGAATAATGTGACATATCTCCAAAATGCTTCAGTAAAATGGTTTCAAATGAGGTGTGCATAGGCTATGGGACGTCCTGTATTAGAACTGAC
This sequence comes from Lithobates clamitans, assembly GCA_037952925.1. Classification (NCBI taxonomy): domain Eukaryota; kingdom Metazoa; phylum Chordata; class Amphibia; order Anura; family Ranidae; genus Lithobates; species Lithobates clamitans. Next base: position 2,984,054 of record JBBGZY010001060.1, on the reverse strand, counting down.
CATTCTTTTTTTCTACTTATTACAAATGAGGTCGTTATAGGCCTCCAAAGTCGAGTAACGTGACATATCTCGAAAATGCTACAGTAAAATGGTTTCAAATGAGGTGTGCATAGGCTATGGGACGTCCTGTACTAGAACTAACCATTCTTTTTTTCTACTTATTAGAAATGAGGTTTTTATAGGCCTCCAAAGTCGAGTAACGTGACATATCTCGAAAATGCTACAGTAAAATGGTTTCAAATGAGGTGTGCATAGGCTATGGGATGTCCTGTACTAGAACTAACCATTCTTTTTTTCTACTTATTAGAAATGAGGTTTTTATAGGCCTCCAAAGTTGAATAATGTGACATATCTCCAAAATGCTACAGTAAAATGGTTTCAAATGAGGTGTGAATAGGGTATGGGACATCCTGTACTAGAACTAACCATTCTTTTTTTCTACTTATTAGAAATGAGGTTTTTATAGGCCTCCAAAGTTGAATAATGTGACATATCTCCAAAATGCTACAGTAAAACGGTTTCAAATGAGGTGTGCATAGGCTATGGGACGTCCTGTACTAGAACTAACCATTCTTTTTTTCTACTTATTAGAAATGAGGTTTTTATAGGCCTCCAAAGTCGAGTAACGTGACATATCTCGAAAATGCTACAGTAAAATGTTTTCAAATGAGGTGTGCATAGGGTATGGGATGTCCTGTATTAGAACTGACCATTCTTTTTTTCTACTTATTAGAAATGAGGTCGTTATAGGCCTCCAAAGTCGAGTAACGTGACATATCTCGAAAATGCTACAGTAAAATGGTTTCAAATGAGGTGTGAATAGGGTATGGGGCATCCTGTACTAGAACTAACCATTCTTTTCTTCTACTTATTAGAAATGAGGTTTTTATAGGCCTCCAAAGTTGAATAATGTGACATATCTCCAAAATGCTACAGTAAAACGGTTTCAAATGAGGTGTGAATAGGGTATGGGACGTCCTGTATTAGAACTAACCATTCTTTTTTTCTACTTATTACAAATGAGAACGTTATAGGCCTCCAAAGTTGAATAATGTGACATATCTCCAAAATGCTTCAGTAAAATGGTTTCAAATGAGGTGTGCATAGGCTATGGGACGTCCTGTATTAGAACTGACCATTCTTTTTTTCTACTTATTACAAATGAGGTCGTTATAGGCCTCCAAAGTCGAGTAACGTGACATATCTCGAAAATGCTACAGTAAAATGGTTTCAAATGAGGTGTGCATAGGCTATGGGACGTCCTGTACTAGAACTAACCATTCTTTTTTTCTACTTATTAGAAATGAGGTTTTTATAGGCCTCCAAAGTCGAGTAACGTGACATATCTCGAAAATGCTACAGTAAAATGGTTTCAAATGAGGTGTGCATAGGCTATGGGATGTCCTGTACTAGAACTAACCATTCTTTTTTTCTACTTATTAGAAATGAGGTTTTTATAGGCCTCCAAAGTTGAATAATGTGACATATCTCCAAAATGCTACAGTAAAATGGTTTCAAATGAGGTGTGAATAGGGTATGGGACATCCTGTACTAGAACTAACCATTCTTTTTTTCTACTTATTAGAAATGAGGTTTTTATAGGCCTCCAAAGTTGAATAATGTGACATATCTCCAAAATGCTACAGTAAAACGGTTTCAAATGAGGTGTGCATAGGCTATGGGACGTCCTGTACTAGAACTAACCATTCTTTTTTTCTACTTATTAGAAATGAGGTTTTTATAGGCCTCCAAAGTCGAGTAACGTGACATATCTCGAAAATGCTACAGTAAAATGTTTTCAAATGAGGTGTGCATAGGGTATGGGATGTCCTGTATTAGAACTGACCATTCTTTTTTTCTACTTATTAGAAATGAGGTCGTTATAGGCCTCCAAAGTCGAGTAACGTGACATATCTCGAAAATGCTACAGTAAAATGGTTTCAAATGAGGTGTGAATAGGGTATGGGGCATCCTGTACTAGAACTAACCATTCTTTTCTTCTACTTATTAGAAATGAGGTTTTTATAGGCCTCCAAAGTCGAGTAACGTGACATATCTCGAAAATGCTACAGTAAAATGGTTTCAAATGAGGTGTGCATAGGCTATGGGATGTCCTGTACTAGAACTAACCATTCTTTTTTTCTACTTATTAGAAATGAGGTTTTTATAGGCCTCCAAAGTTGAATAATGTGACATATCTCCAAAATGCTACAGTAAAATGGTTTCAAATGAGGTGTGAATAGGGTATGGGACATCCTGTACTAGAACTAACCATTCTTTTTTTCTACTTATTAGAAATGAGGTTTTTATAGGCCTCCAAAGTTGAATAATGTGACATATCTCCAAAATGCTACAGTAAAACGGTTTCAAATGAGGTGTGCATAGGCTATGGGACGTCCTGTACTAGAACTAACCATTCTTTTTTTCTACTTATTAGAAATGAGGTTTTTATAGGCCTCCAAAGTCGAGTAACGTGACATATCTCGAAAATGCTACAGTAAAATGTTTTCAAATGAGGTGTGCATAGGGTATGGGATGTCCTGTATTAGAACTGACCATTCTTTTTTTCTACTTATTAGAAATGAGGTCGTTATAGGCCTCCAAAGTCGAGTAACGTGACATATCTCGAAAATGCTACAGTAAAATGGTTTCAAATGAGGTGTGAATAGGGTATGGGGCATCCTGTACTAGAACTAACCATTCTTTTCTTCTACTTATTAGAAATGAGGTTTTTATAGGCCTCCAAAGTTGAATAATGTGACATATCTCCAAAATGCTACAGTAAAACGGTTTCAAATGAGGTGTGAATAGGGTATGGGACGTCCTGTATTAGAACTAACCATTCTTTTTTTCTACTTATTACAAATGAGAACGTTATAGGCCTCCAAAGTTGAATAATGTGACATATCTCCAAAATGCTTCAGTAAAATGGTTTCAAATGAGGTGTGCATAGGCTATGGGACGTCCTGTATTAGAACTGACCATTCTTTTTTTCTACTTATTACAAATGAGGTCGTTATAGGCCTCCAAAGTCGAGTAACGTGACATATCTCGAAAATGCTACAGTAAAATGGTTTCAAATGAGGTGTGCATAGGCTATGGGACGTCCTGTACTAGAACTAACCATTCTTTTTTTCTACTTATTAGAAATGAGGTTTTTATAGGCCTCCAAAGTCGAGTAACGTGACATATCTCGAAAATGCTACAGTAAAATGGTTTCAAATGAGGTGTGCATAGGCTATGGGATGTCCTGTACTAGAACTAACCATTCTTTTTTTCTACTTATTAGAAATGAGGTTTTTATAGGCCTCCAAAGTTGAATAATGTGACATATCTCCAAAATGCTACAGTAAAATGGTTTCAAATGAGGTGTGAATAGGGTATGGGACATCCTGTACTAGAACTAACCATTCTTTTTTTCTACTTATTAGAAATGAGGTTTTTATAGGCCTCCAAAGTTGAATAATGTGACATATCTCCAAAATGCTACAGTAAAACGGTTTCAAATGAGGTGTGCATAGGCTATGGGACGTCCTGTACTAGAACTAACCATTCTTTTTTTCTACTTATTAGAAATGAGGTTTTTATAGGCCTCCAAAGTCGAGTAACGTGACATATCTCGAAAATGCTACAGTAAAATGTTTTCAAATGAGGTGTGCATAGGGTATGGGATGTCCTGTATTAGAACTGACCATTCTTTTTTTCTACTTATTAGAAATGAGGTCGTTATAGGCCTCCAAAGTCGAGTAACGTGACATATCTCGAAAATGCTACAGTAAAATGGTTTCAAATGAGGTGTGAATAGGGTATGGGGCATCCTGTACTAGAACTAACCATTCTTTTCTTCTACTTATTAGAAATGAGGTTTTTATAGGCCTCCAAAGTCGAGTAACGTGACATATCTCGAAAATGCTACAGTAAAATGGTTTCAAATGAGGTGTGCATAGGCTATGGGATGTCCTGTACTAGAACTAACCATTCTTTTTTTCTACTTATTAGAAATGAGGTTTTTATAGGCCTCCAAAGTTGAATAATGTGACATATCTCCAAAATGCTACAGTAAAATGGTTTCAAATGAGGTGTGAATAGGGTATGGGACATCCTGTACTAGAACTAACCATTCTTTTTTTCTACTTATTAGAAATGAGGTTTTTATAGGCCTCCAAAGTTGAATAATGTGACATATCTCCAAAATGCTACAGTAAAACGGTTTCAAATGAGGTGTGCATAGGCTATGGGACGTCCTGTACTAGAACTAACCATTCTTTTTTTCTACTTATTAGAAATGAGGTTTTTATAGGCCTCCAAAGTCGAGTAACGTGACATATCTCGAAAATGCTACAGTAAAATGTTTTCAAATGAGGTGTGCATAGGGTATGGGATGTCCTGTATTAGAACTGACCATTCTTTTTTTCTACTTATTAGAAATGAGGTCGTTATAGGCCTCCAAAGTCGAGTAACGTGACATATCTCGAAAATGCTACAGTAAAATGGTTTCAAATGAGGTGTGAATAGGGTATGGGGCATCCTGTACTAGAACTAACCATTCTTTTCTTCTACTTATTAGAAATGAGGTTTTTATAGGCCTCCAAAGTTGAATAATGTGACATATCTCCAAAATGCTACAGTAAAACGGTTTCAAATGAGGTGTGAATAGGGTATGGGACGTCCTGTATTAGAACTAACCATTCTTTTTTTCTACTTATTACAAATGAGAACGTTATAGGCCTCCAAAGTTGAATAATGTGACATATCTCCAAAATGCTTCAGTAAAATGGTTTCAAATGAGGTGTGCATAGGCTATGGGACGTCCTGTATTAGAACTGACCATTCTTTTTTTCTACTTATTACAAATGAGGTCGTTATAGGCCTCCAAAGTCGAGTAACGTGACATATCTCGAAAATGCTACAGTAAAATGGTTTCAAATGAGGTGTGCATAGGCTATGGGACGTCCTGTACTAGAACTAACCATTCTTTTTTTCTACTTATTAGAAATGAGGTTTTTATAGGCCTCCAAAGTCGAGTAACGTGACATATCTCGAAAATGCTACAGTAAAATGGTTTCAAATGAGGTGTGCATAGGCTATGGGATGTCCTGTACTAGAACTAACCATTCTTTTTTTCTACTTATTAGAAATGAGGTTTTTATAGGCCTCCAAAGTTGAATAATGTGACATATCTCCAAAATGCTACAGTAAAATGGTTTCAAATGAGGTGTGAATAGGGTATGGGACATCCTGTACTAGAACTAACCATTCTTTTTTTCTACTTATTAGAAATGAGGTTTTTATAGGCCTCCAAAGTTGAATAATGTGACATATCTCCAAAATGCTACAGTAAAACGGTTTCAAATGAGGTGTGCATAGGCTATGGGACGTCCTGTACTAGAACTAACCATTCTTTTTTTCTACTTATTAGAAATGAGGTTTTTATAGGCCTCCAAAGTCGAGTAACGTGACATATCTCGAAAATGCTACAGTAAAATGTTTTCAAATGAGGTGTGCATAGGGTATGGGATGTCCTGTATTAGAACTGACCATTCTTTTTTTCTACTTATTAGAAATGAGGTCGTTATAGGCCTCCAAAGTCGAGTAACGTGACATATCTCGAAAATGCTACAGTAAAATGGTTTCAAATGAGGTGTGAATAGGGTATGGGGCATCCTGTACTAGAACTAACCATTCTTTTCTTCTACTTATTAGAAATGAGGTTTTTATAGGCCTCCAAAGTCGAGTAACGTGACATATCTCGAAAATGCTACAGTAAAATGGTTTCAAATGAGGTGTGCATAGGCTATGGGATGTCCTGTACTAGAACTAACCATTCTTTTTTTCTACTTATTAGAAATGAGGTTTTTATAGGCCTCCAAAGTTGAATAATGTGACATATCTCCAAAATGCTACAGTAAAATGGTTTCAAATGAGGTGTGAATAGGGTATGGGACATCCTGTACTAGAACTAACCATTCTTTTTTTCTACTTATTAGAAATGAGGTTTTTATAGGCCTCCAAAGTTGAATAATGTGACATATCTCCAAAATGCTACAGTAAAACGGTTTCAAATGAGGTGTGCATAGGGTATGGGACGTCCTATATTAGAACTGACCATTCTTTTTTTCTACTTATTAGAAATGAGGTCGTTATAGGCCTCCAAAGTCGAGTAATGTGACATATCTCCAAAATGCTACAGTAAAATGGTTTCAAATGAGTTGTGCATAGTGTATGGGATGTCCTGTACTAGAACTGACCATTCTTTTTTTCTACTTATTACAAAGGAGAACGTTATAGGCCTCCAAAGTTGAATAATGTGACATATCTCCAAAATGCTACAGTAAAATGGTTTCAAATGAGGTGTGAATAGGGTATGGAATGTCCTGTATTAGAACTGACCATTCTTTTTTTCTACTTATTAGAAATGAGGTCGTTATAGGCCTCCAAAGTCGAGTAACGTGACATATCTCGAAAATGCTACAGTAAAATGGTTTCAAATGAGGTGTGAATAGGGTATGGGACATCCTGTACTAGAACTAACCATTCTTTTTTTCTACTTATTA